>CAWUHX010000455.1:0-145816 GCA_963922205.1 Romanomermis culicivorax
CTAGGAAATTGAAACCAGACACTAACATATCGAATTACATTCAAACCAGATCTTACATATCAAATTACACCCAAAAACACCCCCTGACCTGGGAACTACAGTAAATTCTTACCTTCATCTCAAGTGACCCCACAACAGCTTCTCCTAGATTCCCAGGGGAGAACCTAATCATCTCAAAGGAGTGCTAACTCAAAGGATCCCTGGATTGGTCTTCCTTCTTGATGATGTCTGCAATAGACATCATCAACTGGGCCTCTTGCCCTTCATGACCGACCATGACCGATGCTGATGCATAGTTCTGGACGCCCGCATATATCAAAATATTATAGCAACCAAGAATGAATGAATGAATTCCTCATCACTTTTTCTTCTTTCTGTGGTATCCATTGCTATACAAATAGACCGTGCTACCAGTTGTCCAATTTGTTGATTTGCATGTCGACTTCCAGATAGGGACTTTGACAGCAACAAGCAGAACCAACACAAGCAGAACAATTGCGACCTGAAGAGCAGTAATCAGAACAACTGCAAACAGAGCAGGCACAACAAAAACAGCCACAACAGAGGCAGCTACAATCAGAAGAGCTGCAATGAGAACGCCGGCAATCAAAACAATGGCAACCAACTGGGTGCAACTAGAAAACCAATCAATCCCATTAACAACTCTCCAAAGTTTGATAATGCTAGTTTTGATTACTAATTTTACATTACCATTCTTATTAATACTGAAGCTTAAAGTATGCCCCCAATCTTTCGTGCATATTTACCTCATCCTACCAAATTAGTATAAGTGTTGGACATTTGACTCAGCAAAATAATTTATCCATACAGTTGAAGAGGTTAAAACTCGTAAAATAGAGAGAATGTTGTTATAATTTTTTGGAATGAAATGGAGAAACCTCTGCATGTGGAAACAAAATTTCAAACATTCCATGTTTCATTTAGTGTAGTTGAATATCAAACTGTAGGAAAATGTACACGGGGTTTTCAATGATATGGTTAAGGGATCATACAAACCAGTGCATCTTTTGTCAATTATTGCTGCAGAAATCACAAGTATAGAAATCAACAAAAAGAAAATTCGGAAAATTAGACACTGTTTGAAATTGGCAAAGTCTCATGCTGCTTCTATCTTGAAAAAAATACAGCATATGGAAATCTATGAAGCATACACAACACATCATTTTTATTTGATTGCACTACAGTGTAGTAATTTCGCAGTATTGCTCTGGTATTAAATAATGCACACTACATACATTCCTTCGAAGGTAACATTGTGGTGCATATTAGTATGATCTGGAAAGGATTTTTTCTCCAAGTCAAAATATTTGTTCTCCAAGCCAAAACTCGGGACACAATTTTGAAAAATAATCACTAGAAATACCATTGAAAAACTTGTCCTGAACGCATGAAAGATGTGTCCTGAACAAAATCTTTCGTGAAAATTTTTAAAAAATCAGTAAGACCATTATATCATTAGATTCTATGACACTCAGCTGTTTTTTTATTTTATAGCAGACATTGCTTCATCAATTCAACATCCAAGTCAGTTATCCAGTAAAGGTTCAGGCGTACTTTCTACATGGAAGTCGACTTTAACACATGAAACCTTTGAGTGAACTTTATACATCGCAGCATATGGCGGCACATGCTTAAACAAATTCACATTTTAATACATCCTGGACCATATTGTAATATATCCTGGACCAGACACATATATATTGTTTGCCCCAGAAAGGGGCAAACTGGACATTGATCTGTAGATCTCTCTGGAATTTATCCCATAACATTTTTCAATAACTTCTATCCGAATTTTGGATAGGGTTATAGCTACCAATATTTGATTCTAACGGTGCATTATGGAACAGTACACTGTGTAAAGTGTACTGTCTTACACTCTTTCTGTCTGGAAAAAAACTGTCTTGATAAAAATTTGAAATTGTTAAAACTACCTGATCTCTCCCATCAAAACTGTGATAATGCCTGGTCTGTAGGCAAAAAAATATCTGTCAATAGTGAAAAGAACAATGAGCAATGACCATAATAAAATATATGCAATAAATGTAAACATTGACATTCCAAATGTCAAAAAAGCAAAAAGTGTCCATATAGGCTGAATGCTTCTGAAAATGTATGAGTATAGAAAATATATCACAACTTTGAGATTAGATTTTAGATTTTGCATTCTTTTTCTGTAAGCTATGTGATATCAAAGGACTTTTATATGTTTGAATTGCCAGATTATGGGGGGGTTGTTGCTTTACTCTGAAAACACTATGCGAATTTGTTTCCTTTCATAGAATGTATAGCATGTCAAGTATTTTGATCATCTATAGTCTTACTGCTCAGAAATAGTCCTGGCACCTAACATTATTAGCTAGAAACCTTGTTCAGTGAAAAACTCAACTGAATCAATTTCACTTTGTAGTAGGAAATGGGACAAGGGTTGTATTATTCAAGAAATGAATTGAATGTCTATTTTGCAAGCCTGTTGAGTGGAACGAAAATAAAATATTTGTTATCAGTAACCTTGATGGTACAGTTCAAATTCACAAGTAAATTCTTTTAGTACAATCGTCCACAAGACCTCCTATGCTATCGGCAATACCACCATCAACACCACCAAGTACGTTCTTATGTGATAAGAGACAGGACTAGCTGATTGGAGTTAAATGAAATGTTTGGCAATGAGCAGGAGATCTTCTGATTTCAATCTGAATTCAGCGTATTCAATTGTTAATAATTTAGAAAACTGATTATTAATTTCATGGAAGAGGAGATATCTCACAAGTCATTGTCTCCTGCACTTTGAATTTTCATTTTCAGACGATATATGCAATTTTTATATATTTTTAACGAATTCATTTGAGCATTACAATGTATGCATATAATGGAATGTTCATCTGTATATCAATAGAAGAGGAATTATCAATTACCTAGAATGAAAGTTATTTTCCACCTTATTCCAGGCAAAATGAGAGCTCATTCCTAGGCTAAAGGTACAAAAGGATTTTATGATTTTTTCAAAGTCCAAGCAGTTATCTAGCTGTGACAAGAACAACAACAAGCGGTAGCACATTTTTTATATTAACTGTTTGAATGGAGTGGCAGAACTTATGTTATTATTATCTATACATTGGAACTAGTTATGTTAATCTGATATCAGTATATGAAGATATACCCATGGATAGTTTGAAACATTGATATCCAGTTGTGTAAAAACCAGTTATCCAGGTATCTGGAAATAGAGGGATATTTCACTGTTCAAAAGAGAAGTAAATGTTACTGATAATTTAGTGATACATTATTACACAAAGTTTCAAAAATAAAACAACAAATTGTTCCTATTATATAAGGACCATATACTATTCGGTTGTGACATGAGTGTCATAATGTTTATCCATGAACAAAAAGGATGCTGCAACTTGCAATAGCTTGCGAAAGTTAACTCCCTAACATTGGCAACAACATTATTCAGAATCTGTGTCATCATGTTATGTTTAATCCTCTGCTTAGATCCAAACGTGTCAGCAATATAACTAAAGAAACTATCAGCTTGTATGGAACTAACTACTGTAGGTCACTCAAGGAGCTTCCTAATCAGGATCCCCCCAGATACTTCCTAAAAGCTCACACAAACGTAAAGAGCTCACTGTAGCAATGTCCAGGAAAGGCTGGAGCTTTGTAAAGCAGCTCCCTCCTCTGCTAAAGGCCCCAGTAATATATTAATAATAATAGTAAAATATTATACTAATAATATGTAAATTGATTGGGGCTGTCGGCAGTCTGCTTACTAGGTGAAAAAGTAAACAAATATATGAACATGGATGCAACTTGCCCACAACACACTGAAGTTGTAAGAATGAATAAACATCCTGTTTCTTGGTCAAATTGTGGCTTCGCCCAATTCACCAATTTCACATAGATGTGGGATGACTGCTACCCTAAGTACATCCTCAACATCCCTCAGGCCTTGAAACTGACCAACAGGAGGGGAAGAAGGAACCCGTGAGCAGTACTTTTACCTTTTACAGTGCAACCTACTACTGGATTCCAACTCCATAAAAGAATATGACCAGACCCCAACGGGTGTACTGGTCATAATCATCATGACCTGACCCCAAAGGGTGTATGGGTCACGACTACGCCCAGCCTCAAATCTCTTTACAAGATTACCCAGGTCTGTCCAGTGAGATGCTGCGGCACAATTGATCATTGATCCAGCATCTGGCGGATCGACAACTCCACATCAGCTTGACTTTGCCTGGCTCTGCCAGCATGCCTTGGGGCGCCTGAGTACCTTCCTTCACAGTCGACTGTTTTGTCCCATTGAGTGATATGGAGTGTCTTTGGTAGCAGCTCCATAATCCCAGAAGTAATTGGCTACTGTCGTCCGCTTCTTGCCAACAATTATTCCTTCAATTTAACACACTTGTCTTTAGTTGATACATATCTTTGTAGTGCAGAAACAGAATATAGATATCGCAGTTAAAAATGGTAACATATTTTTTTAACAATCATAGTTCATGTAAATATAAAATGAAACGTTATTGCACTTATTGATTATTATTATGTAGTTTTGTATCTGACCTAGTGCAGTACTGCTTAATATGTTACTTTTTTTACATCTTTGCAAACAACATTGAAAATGTCTGGATATATCTGGATATCTGGATATCTGAAGGTGTAAAAAACATGGATATCCGGATTTGGAAATTTTTTCGGCCCACATCACTAGTTGGAATCTCAGTCAGTTTATTACACTAGATCCTAGAAAGTTCTTTTCAGCGGAATCAAAGTTGTCTGAGATTGTACAGATGCAACCAATTGGTTAAGCTATGCAGAAAAAAAGTATTCTTTGGGTCATTTTGAAAACATGTGAAGAATCAATATCACACCTTGTTCTGTTGCAGAATAGACAATAAAATGTTCATTTCCATATTCTCTTTTACGCTATATCTCTACATCAATAGGTAAAGATATTAAATAAAATCATTCATTACTCATAACTATAAAAAGTCACTTATTCACTACTTCTGGGATGGTGTGAACATCCCGGAATACAGCAGAATCTAGGGAAGAAATTCAATCTTATCACATCTAAGTACCATCCAAGTCCTAGCTCATCAAGTTAAAGACTGCCAGAAAGTACCAGTACAGTTTTGTCTGCATTCTTTAGTGATTTCGTTTTGTTTCCATAGCTTTTGCTGTCAACATAACACTAACAATTTTAAGCATCATCAGTTTGATATTAAGTTAACCGATGTTTAGTAATTTGTGGTTTATATAAGTGTTAGCAAGACAAAATTTCATACCTATTGGGGAAAATAACAATGAAACATAGGTAACCATATATATCAACTGTTTGTATTAAAAACTAGAATTATTTTCCAGTGCCTCCAATTCCTAGCTCGAAACCAACTCGAACATCATCATCAAGTAAGTTCTAATGAGCCAAGGTTCAAATAACCAGATGGAGAAACAGATGTAAACTCACAAATGATAATTTTTCAGCATGGCATCCTATTCCATCCCGAAAACCAGCATCAAGTAAGTTGTTATGTGTTAAGAATGAATGAACTAGACAGGAAATGGGAAAGACTGAGTGAAATTGAATAAAATGTTTTATGATCTGTGCTGTTTATGTTAATCTTTTCTCTCAAGTCAGCCTTATTTCACTAATGCTAGAAATTAGGTGCACAAAAGTTAACTAGTCAACAATTTAAAGTCTGATGCACCAACAATGCCACATTGGTGTTTGAGATCCAAACATTTCTCAAACAATTGGACAAACTTTGTTCAAACAATTCTCAAAGAGCACGAACAGTGTTTGAAGCAATTTTTTTGTAACTTGTTTAAAACATGTTTTAAAACACTTTCATTAAGTTTTGCGGATCGTTTTAGGTGGCAGTAAATAAAAGAAATAATGTATCAGTAAATAAAAGGTAGCCTTTGCCAGAAATTGACAAGAAGCTTAGTCAATCTAGGAGGCTGTTATGTCAAAGGTTACGCAAATTTGTGCAAGCATTCCTTTGTTGAGAAATTCCTTTTATTGAAGAAAGTTGTGCAGGTCTTTCCTAAGGGTTTCCAGAAAAATAGGTTTGGGCTGAACTAGTTAGAACTGTTCCTTGGCTAGGTCTCCGATATTGTGCAACAGTTCCGTCCCCCCAGACCTGGCAACAACAGTAACTCACTTACCTTTTTTCAAGGGGCCTCACAATGGCTCCTGGTGGACTCCTGGAGGGAAGTGCTTATCCACAGGAAGGAACTTACTTGAAGGATCCTTTATACAGTCTTCCTTCCCCTTGGTGTCAGCAAGCAACAGCCCCTGAGCCTATGGCTCTTCGCTACTACCCTAATAACAGTGCTAAAATAGTATACTAAAGAAATAAACGAATTTTAAAAAGAAGGCTGACGAACCACAAAATAATTTATGCAAATTAGAAGACTGCTGCTGGTGATAGGTTTATTGATGGATGCTGACATAAACCAGGAAAAAAATTATATCAAAACAATAATGATTTCACAATAATTTTTCTGTCTTCCTGTGGCGCTCTATTGCTATGCAAATTATCTCCACCACCTGTCATTCACTTTGTCAATTTGCATGTCCACTTCCTCATCACAACTTTGCCAGCAACAGGCTGCCCAACAAGAACATATTTGGAAGATTATTGTATTACATAAATTGGGTGGCCTAACTGTGGGTTATTTTAGTTTTGTGCGAAGGTTCTAAATCTACCATATGCGTATACCTGCAGGAACACATCCTGGATATACAACAATTTGAAATGAAAATTTGTGAGAAATTTTCATACTATAATTGTCAATTTTGCAGATCAACAATTTATAGAAACATTAACTTTATGGAATGCTTGGATCGAATGCTCCATTTTTCGCTAAAATTTTTAGTTTTTTCCCCTACAGTAAACATTCATGCACTTTTTTGTGTTTGTTCCAGAATTACTATTCGATTGGTTCATGAAATGAGAGAAGTATAGAATGAAGTACAATTTGCTCAGTGACAAATCCCAGCAGAAAATTCTCAAAGTAATGTATCTACAAGTATACTAATGTGCATAGAAGTGGTTTCAAACACATACCTGCCCTTTCAGACATAGTGACTATTAGCTGTTCCCATGATTTTTTAAGGACAAACAGTGTTTGAGAACTGTTGGAGCCATAAATGGTGAGTGTTTGAGAAATGTTCGTGCTTCCTTTGTGTAGTGTTTGAGAAAATTTTTTTGTCTTTAAACCGATCTCAAACAAAGCTCAAACAATCTGCAAGCTGTTTATATTTGAAGTGTTTGGAGTTCATGCGGGTTGTTCATGCATGGGACCGTAGAGCCAATTCATGGAAGAGCTGAAGTCAGGAGATCAGTCTATTGACCATAGTTGGAATAAAATGGTATTTATAAAAAGCCTAAAGTTCGAAATTTTGTCCCAATTGGTCGACTTTTAGACCTAAAATATAGCCTGTGACTCTAGTGCGCTGAATGTATTCAGAGCAAAACATTTCATTGAAATAGCTGTTTTTTGAAATTTAGGTGTTTAATATCAAGTAACCTTAGGGTGATCAATAAATGCTAGTGATATATTATATAGTATTTTAGAGCATTTTACACTTCTGAACTTCATTTTAGATGTGCAATGCATACAAATTTATTCCACTTTTTCTATTCAATTGATCGAAATTCGATTTTTTCCATATTGGAACATTGTTGTGTACATTTATCACTTGAGAGGCCTTGGCAACTATTGCATCACATGTGAAAGTCTCATGGTGAAATAATGATGAAAAAATATTCGATTAAGAAATTAGAAATTATTAGTATTTCCACTGACACATAGTTGAACATTTTATATATAAATTTATGGTTTGAGAAGCCTTTTTTTCTGCAAAAATTTGAGTTTTTTGCCCCAGAAAGGAGAAAATTCATTTTTCAATAAGTTCTGTCTGAATTTTTGATAGAATTATGGCTACAAATATTTGATTGTAAAGGTGATATCACACTTTCTACTAGTCTTTTTCTAACCAGCTAAAGTCTATAGATGGATCTAGAGATAGACAGCCAAAAAACTGCTTGTGAATACTGCCTGGTCTAAATGTAGACTGCTCTGTAGGCTCTAGACGTAAGTGATCTTCATGAATATGGCCCCTGGAGACATCGTGAGGCAACTGCAGTTGAAAATAACTTCCTTCCTGATACCCAAAATTCATGTATAGTCAATCTCTAGACTCTATGTACAGTGGATGAAGACTAAAGTTTAGTTCATTCATGTTTAACATCAGTTTGAGGAATACAAATTTCATTCCCGATAAATATATCTTCATTTCGTGAGAAACCTGCCTTGCCATGCATGCATATGTTTTTTTGCCTTGTTTGGGGGCAAGGGAATTGATTTAAAAACATTTAAAGAATTTAGAGTCATCAATTGTCATTAACTGCAATGATCAACATTTTTTGGTGTTGTATAATTTAAGAGAATAATTTTTATTTTATTATTACTATATTCATATAATTTATGAAATCATGTTTATGAAAATCTATCATAAATGTTGCTCTAATTGACACTGCACTTTTGTGATAGGAAAACACTGATTTGGCACTGCTACACTGTGTGTAAGGGGTACTGTCCCGCACTCGGTCTGTCTGGAAAAAAACGAAACTCTTGCGAAAAAAATATAAATTGTCGAAACTAGCTGATTTCTACTACCAAAACTGTAATGATCCCAGGTCTAACTTCACTGTAGGCAAAAAAATATCTGTCAATAGTGAAAAGAACAATGAGTAATAGCCATAATAAAATATATGCAATAAACGTAAAAATTGACACTCTAAATGTCCAGAAATCAAAAAATGCATATTGGCTAATTGCTCCAAACAATAAATGAGCAAAAAAACACAATTTTAAGACTGTGTTTTGAAATTTGCATACTTTTTCTGTAAGCTGCGCGATATTAAAGAACGCTTGTATGACAGAATTGGCAGATTGTGGGTGGTTGTTGCCCTACTACTGAAAACACTATGCAAATTTGTTTACATTCAAAGCATGTATAACATGTCAGGTATTTTGATCATCTATAGTTCAACTGCTCAAAAATAGTCTTGGCACCTAACATTACTAGCTAGAAGCCTTGTTCAGTGAAAACTCAAGTTAATCAATTTTATTTTGTTCCGAATAATGGGTCAAAGGTTATAGTATTTGCAATTTTCATTCCATGTCTCATGTATAATGATTGATAACACAAGGACCAGATCTGAGAAAGTAGAAATAGAGAAAATATTCCAAAATTTTGTTCCCTACAATGAAGTGTTGTTTTAGGGCATAATGCAGATAGGGGGCTTATGAGAAATACTCTTCTACCTGGGTCTGTGATTAACTCTCTGGACTAAATAAACATCTCATCCTAAATTTAGTTTATTAAATTCTTCTGATAATTAAACATATTGGGTATGATCACTAAATTTCTATATTATTCGCATTTTCAGTGCATATTTAGTTCATAGATTCAGATTCATGGTACAATAGGTCAACGGCAAAATTTTCTTCATTTATCTACATGATGAGTTTGAGGAATTCAAAGTCTTTTCCCACATATTATATTTCTAGTTTAAGGATGAAAGTATTCCAGAATTGCCATGTAAGCATTAGATGGTTTAAACACAACATTTAATTGGGCGTGACTTATTTTCCAGGAGCACAAAATTCTTTGGCCTTATTCCAAGTTGGATGAGTTTTGGATCCTACCCATACAGGGGGTACACAATAGATATGCCTGTACAAAATATATACATCGAAGTTTGTGGCCTTAACTGTGTGAGCAATACCGGGGGGGGAGTAGAAAGTATAGTTGATGGTGTAATACAATCTGGATTTTGTTGAACATGCGAGGCGATACAGGGAGTGTAGAAAGTATGTTGTAGTGTGTTTTCCACCGATTTTTTATCGTTTTGTCAAAGCGCGCTAGAGGCCCGCAGGTGGCAAGTGGAGAGAGCAACGCGGACCACCAGTAGCCGTCTTACTGAAGCGCACGTCGGTACGCGTGCGCTGGTCTCTCTCAATTACTATTATTAGTGATATAATTTTTATGTTTTCTTATTAGTTGTGTGCCCCGTTGGCCACCGCTAGTACATACTCGCCGCCTCCCACCACGCCTTTTTCGTCTCTCTCTCTCTCTTTTCTCGCCCGTGCGTGGGAGTTGATTTAGTGTTTTTATTTCTCGTCTCGCCCATCTCCGTTTTTGTTCACGTAAGTTTTGTGTTTTATTGCGTAACATTAAAAGGTAGAAAATCCCTCACCTTTCAATCTTGCGCAATCAGGGAGACAATTAAAGAAAGCATATCTTTCTTTAATTGTGGGGATAATTAGTGTTGGGGTTTAAGTATTAGTAATTAACTTATCGGGTAAACGTGGGCGTGGGAAGCACGTACATTAAGGACGCAACCTCGGAATCCCAATCCTGCCTACGCCGCATCATAACCGCCCCGAAAGAGAAAAATACAACAAGTATGCCTAAAGCTTGAATGTGTGAAATTCTACTTCCATGTAGAAAGTATGCTTGAAGCTTAAACCCATAAAATTGTACTTCCATGTACAAAGTATGCTCGAAGCTTCAACACATACAATTCTACTTCCATATAGAAACTACACTCGAAGCTTTAATGGGTAAAAATCGACCTCAATGTAGAAAGTGTACCTCGCCTGACTTGACTTGAACGTTAAAGTTGATGAAGCAAAGTCGCTATCAAAGAAATTTAAAAACCACCTGATGGTCATGGTCATCAAAATTTTTTTAAAAAAATTTTTTTCTGGATATTTTTATTCTAACATATGTGGGACATGTTTTTTGACCATTCCCTATGCTTAAGCATTTTTTGGGGCTATGTTTTCAACTATGTTTTTTTACAAAATGCATGGAAAATTGTGCCCTAAAACAGTAAAAAACATTTCCCAAAAACAATGCTTAAGCATAGGGAATCATCAGAAAACATTCCTGAAACAAAATTTTTTGCTAAAATTTCGTAGAAAATGAGTAAAACCATCAGATTCTTAGATTCAATGACCCTCATGTGTTTTTTTAATTTTTTCAATAGAGACTTTGCCTTATCAACTTTAAGGTCTGAGTCAAGTCTGCTGAGGCATACTTCCTACATTGAGGTCGATTTTTACCTGTTAAAGTTTTGAATGTAGTTTCTACATGGAAGTATAATTTTATACATTGGAGCTTTGGGCATACTTTCAACATGAGAGTAGAATCCTAAGGTTGAAGCTTCAACATGTAAAACTCTACTACCATATAGAAAATATGCTTGAAGTTTTGGGCGTACTTTCAATATGATAGTAGAATTCTAGGGTTGAAGCTTCGAGTGTAATTCCTACATGGAAGTAGAACTTTACACATTGAACCTTCAAGTGTACATTCTACAGCCCCTGTATTCCCCCCCCCACACTCTTAACGAAATTTGGATCATATTACATCATCAACCATACCTTCTACACCCCCGTATTGCCCGCAGGCTTAACCAAATTTCGATCATATTACACCATCAACTATACTTTCTACACCCTCTGCATCACACCCACACAGTTAAGGCGACAAATTTTGATGTATATCTTTTGTACAGGTATATCTTTTGTGTACCACCTATATTGGCCCATATAACTACTCTACTAACCAGCTTGTATGATAAACGTGAATTGTAAAGAAACTTTTTTTTAGGATTAGAGGTCATTCCCGCAGCTTTGCCGCTTTGTTCAGTGGACGGCAATGGGAAACTTATTTTCTTATTAGGCTCCCAGGCATTGTATTGCACGAATAAATTTTGGAAATATTTCAGTCCCAAACGTAAGTATTTCATAATTTGTAGAGATGAAAAGTAAATTATGAATGCCATTTCCATAGATTGGAAAGATGACAAAATATAGTTTGAGTAGTAGCACGTATCTTTCTTACTATGCAAACTTACCATCCGCAGGCCTGAGTTATCCCTAGTAAAAAGTTTGCAAACTCTATGATTTTCCTTCATTTCAGACTAATACGACTAGTGAGCCTTTGAAAACGAATTTTTCGCTCAAACTCTCCTGTTTAATTCCTATGATCAATGCTCGAAAAAGGCTGACAGTCGCTTGCATCACTATTACATCATTTGCAACTTTTTAAGGTAACTTTGTCAGTGGCAAATGTAATTTTGTCCCTGGAAGAGGCTATTCTTCAGTGGTGTCAAGAAATGTCCAAGATCTAAATCGATGGATGATGTGCAACAATGACAACAAACTAATTATCAAAAGTAACTAAATTGAAGGTTGGAATACATGCCTTTGTTTTACTGGAATATATGCCCTGAAAAATTATGGTTTCTACTGTCACCGCTCTGAGCATAACAGACCCTTGTCATATTGCAGTTGAGCATCTGGCTGTTCATCATGCAGCCTGTCCTACTCATACCACCACTATTATAATCACAATTTATGGATCATTTAGGTGTTTGAGTTAGTGTCCTGAGTAGTACAGCTGCTGTATATGCGGAAGATTGAAAATTCCAGGTTATTTTTCTTTTTTTTCTAACACATGGATTTGGGTATAGTGTAGCCAAACCTTCCACAGAATGTTGCCATTCATTACAGTATCATCAAATTACAAATGGCACTAGCTAGTTGAAAATCTTGATTGACTCTCAATCGTATTGTGGCTACGATGGCCTATAAAGTACGCATTCAAAAACTTACATGGACTGTCAATGGTTGAGGAGGTAGCCGTTACGCTGGTCAATTAACTTAACATAATTTTTTTGGTGCACCGACAATTGAGCGCCGGACAATTGAGCGCCGACAATTGAGCGCATCGACAACTGAGCGCCGGACAATTGAGCGCCGTGACAACTGAGCGCCGTGACAACTGAGCCCCGTGACAACTGAGCATGAGACATTTGAGTGCCAACAACTGAGCGTCAGACATTTGAGCGCCGACAACTGAGCACCGACTATTTAATGCATTATAATTGAGCGTTTTTTTCATTTACTGAGGCCTAAGCCTAAGCCTAAGCCTAAGCCTAAGCCTAAGCGTAAGCCTAAGCCTAAGCCTAAGCCTAAGCCTAAGCCTAAGCCTAAGCCTAAGCCTAAGCCTAAGCCTAAGCCTAAGCCTAAGCCTAAGCCTAAGCCTAAGCCTAAGCCTAAGCCTAAGCCTAAGCCTAAGCCTAAGCCTAAGCCTAAGCCTAAGCCTAAGCCTAAGCCTAAGCCCAAGCCTAAGCCTAAGCCTAAGCCTAAGCCTAAGCCTAAGCATAAACATAAGCCTAAGCCTAAGCCACGGCGCTCAGTTGTCGGCGCTCAGTTGTCTGGTGCTCAGTTGTCTGGCGCTCAATTGTCTCGGCGCTCAGTTGTCTCGGCACTCAGTTGTCATGGCGCTCAGTTGTCTGGCGCTCAGTTGTTGGCGCTCAATTGTCGGCGCTCAATTGTCCAGCGCTCAATTGTCGGGTCATGAATTTATTTATAAATAATGTTGGCAAACAAAGAGTAAAAGAGAGCAATGAATAGTTGGCCAAAAGCTATACAGGAAAAACAATGCACACATACATTTACATAAGTATGCTGTGAATGCAAAATAACATTACAAAATGTGGGCTGAATTCACATGGCCAAAAACTACTTGCAGTGCACTAGCATGATGTGCATGATCAAATGCATCAAGTTTTATGCTGGTTCAGTCAAACGTAGCATTAGAGAATTACACTCAGTTTGAAAATTCAAAAAATTGTGCTAATAAATCAGCTATAAAGCAGGACATTAAAATAACCTACATTCTGTTCATACTCTGAAACCTAAACAAATGAGGGTGAGGTCACATGCAATTTGAAAAGTCAGTTTGACCAAAATGGCATTCCCGAAACCCAAAAATTTTTTTTGACTGGGTTAAGACCATCATTGAACTGAGTTTATGATACAGATGTTCACCCATATTTTTTAACCTACTTTATGTGTGTAGTTGACCTTTCTGTTATGTGTGTCTTTATACGAAAGCAAGGACGCACCCTGCTGGCATACAGCTGGAGTTCTAGTGAAATACACTGATTGATTCAAAGAGCCCCACCCATGCCAGCACAGGCCGCTCTTGGGATAGGGATATCCTTATTCAGTTCACTCTGCTAAGATAGAGATTTTTCTAAACTAGCAATTATGCTCAATTCTAACTAACCCAGATTTGTCTATTTTTGGCTGATCGGAACAAAACTTTTTTTAAGTTTATGTATATTTAGTCTATTGTATCATAATTTTCACTGTTATTAAAACATCTTTGTTGAAATTTTCAAATTAATAATTCATTAGTCGTTTTTGCAATCACATACAGCTGAATTTCTGTAGATTTTATTTTTGGCTACAACAGCTCATGTTTTTTGGAAAAAAATATAAGCACTTTCTGCAAGAACTAATGTAAAATTCAACAATTTTGCCAATTTTTGTTTCTTAAATACCCTAGGTGTCCAAACACATTTATAAACGAATGTTAACGTAAATAAGACATATGTGTCATTCTGAGACTAATTAATGATCAGAAAGTAACTGCTGAAATTTGGACAATTGAAAATCCTGAAAACTTGGTTGATGTTAAAAAGGAAGGCTTCATGTAAATTTACAGAGTTTCAGCATGAGAATGACCAAAAAATTACTCAAATTTCAAAACTTTGCTTTAATTTGGTTGGGGGTACCCCTCCCCCAACTTGGCCAGCCCTGTAGCCAGAATCGTCCAACCCCGCCCCAACCCCCCCCCCCCCCAGTTTGGAAAAAATTGAAAAAATTTGCAAAAAAGTGTATGTTTTTTTAGCTTTTTTTGGGGAAAATTTCGACTTTTTTCTACTCCCCCCCCCCCACAAATTTCGGATTTATCCCTCCCCCCCCCAACTGGTCGGAGGTCTTACAGGTATGGTAGTATGGGATATAATTTTCCCAGATGACATAATCTAGAAATTGAAACTTTTTTTCATTGATAGTTAACTTTTTAGTACTTAATTTGTAAGTAGTTTGCTATCAATGGTTTTCAATTTTTGCATCTTTTCAGTATGCCAAATACACATAGGTTGTGTACCCTACATTGAACTGATGGAATATACTGGTGAGTGAGAGCATGTGTCTCCCTTACATACTTATACCTGACTAACAATTTCACATACAGCGTCTATTGATGGTACATCATGCGAAACTATGGCAAGGAAACTGAAGCCAAAATTATTCTGGAGCGCATTTGTTGGTCCCAATGCAAAATGTGATTTGAGCAGTATGTTAAAAGGTGAAAAGCGTTTGTGATGGTCAAAGTGATGAACTGATATTTAGAAATACCTGTTTTTAATTCAATTTGTGTACCAAATTTCATTTTGTCCCAATTGAAAATGGTAATATGAGCATTTGTAGTCAAGTTCTACTGAAAAGGTCAAAAATATGTTCAAATTTTAAGAAAATTCAATTATGGCAACAGATCCCAAAAGCAAATGAAACTTGTGCAGACCACCAGCTGCATGAGTCAGTGGTGGAGGTTCTAAGTTAAAAAGTTGGTGTTTGACTAATTAGTCCAAAGCATATGATTTACACTTTTGGCCTCTAACTTTACACAACTTTCATGGCCAGCATATTCATTCTGGTCAATTTTTTTATCAAGGTGAAAACTAGGCAATGTTCAGCTCTCATTTCAGATATTCTTTCCAAAGACAAAACTGGCATCGATCAACATTTACACATATTGTCAAGTTTCAACAAGCCATCTACACCACCACCCAAGCCATTCACGCACAAGTCCATTTTTGACTGTAGGCATGGGATTTACGAAAATGTGTTCTATAATGCCAGTGGTGCCCCTACACGTAAGTCCTCTCAAGGTGAAAAGTGAATTGTTTTTTTTTATTTTTTCAATAGTTATTCAGCGATATGGTAAGGGTATCACTGTTTTTGGTTATTTAAGCTACATTCTCAGTTTTGAAATTCAGAAAAAAAAGTTTACCTCCAACCAAGCATAGCATATGGAATATGTAGGAAAAAATTGGATAGTAAACATCGTGAAAATTTATGTCTCATTTTTGTTGTCTGCTTTTTAGCCTGTATGACTGCGTAAAAATGGTGAAATGTAACACACGATATAGCACAACAATACAACATATGTAACAGAACAATATAGATAATCAACATTCCCGCAGTAATCCTACTACCTTCCTCAGGCTTTCTACAACTCATACTAAATTTTGACTGCCAGGGATTTGAACTGTGAGCTTTGAGTTTGTGAGTCGAGAGCACTGTCCACTAGGCCATCTGGGCCATTTTCATATGGCTACATTTTCTATATATGCCAGTGGGTAGGGTGGTGATTGGGGCAGGTTGGTAGAAGTTTGGTAAAAAGTATAGAAGGCCTGAGGAAGGTAGTAGGATTGCTGCAGAAACGTCCCTTATCCATATTATTCTGTTACATATGTTGTATTGTTGTTTTATATTGTGTGTTATAATAAACCATATCACCATTTTTATCCAGTTGTGCAGGCCATAAAGCAGACAGCAAAAATGAATTATTACAATCAGCGGCAACAAACATTCAGACAATTGTTGTAAAAATTTATTCATGATTTTATTGATCAAGATATTTGAGTCATGACTTCTGCAATTATTTATGCAAATAATTTCTTCCTCACCAATTAAACCGAGTAAATCATACTCCATTTCGATTTGAAACTTCGCAATCTTAAAATGCAGTTACACTTGTTATGTTATGCCCAAGTAACGTTTGCAGGTGCTGATAAAGCTAATGCTTAATGAAGATAATAAAACAATTTAACTTATTTTATTGGGATAATATTAATAAGGATAACAAAAAAACATAAAAAGTATACAATGTGGAGCGCTGAAAAAAATGCACTCTCCAGTGCTAACACACAAGTTTAGCAAATTGCACAATAACAATTATATAGAAAAAGAGTGGTTTGTTTTCATCTTTCACGTGTTAAATCAGCACAAGTACTAAAGCATAGATAGCAAAAGTGTTAGGAAACATAGTCACTAAATCATAATACATCAGTTTTGAAAAAATAAAACAAAGGTGGTTTCTCAATAAGTAAATGTGGTGTCTCATGACATGCCTACTTTCAGCTTTTACTTTCCATGAAAAATATTTCAATATGATGCTCTAAAAAAGACAATTTTGAGTCTTTTACTGGTTCATATCTCATTTTTTCTTGTGTCTTATAATTTTTATTTCTTGTTTCATTCCCATCTAGATTGTGTGATCCATTTTGCGCATCGCCACAGAGGAAAATGCCTACCAGTGGACGAATTGATAGAAGTAATATCACGTGAAGCCCTGCTTCCGTATAAAGTTGACAGCCTAGAAGACAATACCATTGAATACAGGCGTTTCATTTTGGTTGGTAAGTGGATTTTTTCATTGTAGGAGAAGTAGTGTGATCCCTAACTCATTTTGTATGAAATAATGCAAAATTCAAAAATTTCTGCTCCCATGACCTCGAGGTTAAACAAAATGACATTTTACAGCCAAGAGCCAAATATTCTTCAGAATAGAAGCTAGACATTGTCCATGATGAGCCAAATATTGAAAATATCTTAAAATCATATATTTGAAGTAAGTTTGTATGATGAGTATAAAAGGTTCATTAATTTTGCAAAAAAATTCAAATTTTCATAGTTACAGTAATTCAAAGTTTGAAACTTGTTGATGCAGGATTCTTGATATTTCAGGTGCAGTAGAACATTTAATTTCTGAATAGATATTCTCTGTGCTCCAAAATCCAGCATTAACCACTTTCTATGATCCCCGATAATCCCCAATTCCAATACAATTTGTAAAATTCAAAATATCATTCGTGATGACCATCGAGCACTTTCCTATGTTATGCCATAAAACTTGTTTCCCACATGTTCTGCAGCTGGTTCAACAAGTTATATTACAGTTTCAATCAGATTTTCATACCATTTGTGGGACAGTCGATATTTGGACATACTCTAATATCTTGATCTCGAGGTTACAAACAGACATGCACGGCAAAAATTTTCCAGGGGGAGGACATAGACTTTTTCCCAGGGGGGTAGGTGGGTGGGTGAGCAAAAAACAAAAAGAGTTCTGCAAGCCTGTTTTTCATACAAAATATGCACAAAAATCATGAAAAAAGCTCTCTTGAAAAAAGTTTAGGCGGGGGGTGTTTTGACGATTTTTTTTCTCCAGGGGGTGGCCAGGGTCTCAGGTATGGGAGTTTATCCCCTACCCCCATCCTATGTGCATGTATGGTTACAAAGTAGCAAAAATATAAAAATAATGACATTGGAAGTTTTTCCAATTTTCATCAGGAATAAAAATCCGTATTTCATAATATTTATGAGAAATTTTGATTTTTGTGCAAGAATTCTAGTTTTGTGAGAAAAAAAAACTATTTTTGTAAAAAATTGCATTTTGGGGGGAAAAAATTCCATTTCAATAAATAAAAACTTAATCTTGTAAAAATGAATTTTGACACCAGGACTGGTGGACTGTCCTATTCTCGCCACATTTCGCACATTTGGTCTCTGACAATTTACACTGAATTGGTTAGAATTATAGACCAAATAAAGACAGATCATTAAAAAAGTTCAATGTCTACGTCCTAAATGAGCTTTGTCTGATGCTGCATTTTCCACATCATTTTTAGTAATATAGTGTGCAAGCCATGGCTCAAAATCAGATTTGAATAAAAGCTGGAGAATCAAGGAGTAGAAAATTTGCATTGTTGACCTAGAGTATGTTTCATCAATTTTTTCAGAATTTTTTGCGCTTAAATATGTGTTGTGCAGGTCTTTCCTTACAGAGGTAAGAAAAGATTGAGGCTTCGGGTCTGAATCGACCTGTTAGAGCTAATTCCTTGGCTAAGCCTCGGAGATCGCGCAGCAGTCCATTTCCCCAACCCACAACAACAAAGATTACTTTAACCTTAAAAGGGGGGCCTCACAAAAGAGCTCCGCAGTCTCCTAAATGAGACAAGGAATCCCCTCAGGAATAAACTTACTTGAATGGAGACCTGTTATGTTTATATCTCTGCTTAGATCCGAAGACGTCAGCAATATAACTCAAGTCCTATCGGCTTGTACTCAATCGACTACTGGAGATCACTCAAAGGAGCTTCCTATTAGTAATCGACTAAACACAGTGCAACAGTCCTCAAGCAGATATAAACACAACCTTCAGTCACTAATAAGCAACTGGAAACTCTAACTCTTGCAATCGAAGGGCACTCAGGGTCTCCCCAGATGCCTCCTAAAGGTTTACACAGATACACAGAACTCACTTCAATAATATATAAAGGAGCTGGGGCTTTACCTTGGCTTGGCTCCCGTGTAATGTGACTCCCTCCTTCCGCTTAGTGCGCAAGGAATAGTAATATAAATGATAAACAATTATTATACTAATAATATGCAAATGGGTGTCAGGCTGTCGACGTTGCCTTTATTGGGCGAAATAGAACAATACAATTTATAACGGACGCAACTCGCCCACGACACACCAAAATTGCAGAAGTAAACACGAATGAATATTTCTTCCTTTTTTGGTGGAATCCTAACTTTGTCGATTCACCAATTTTGCATAGATGTGGGATTGCTACTGCCGTAAGCACATCCCCAACATCCCTCGGGCCTTGAAACTGACCAACAGGAGGTGAAGAAGGAAACCATGAGCAGGACTTTTACCTTTTACCGTGTGACCTACTACTGGATCCCAACTTAAAAAGATTATGATCCGACCCCGAAGGGTGTACAGGTCATAATCGTCCTGACCTGACCCCGAAGGGTGTACGGGTCAAGACCACCTCCAACGTCAAGTCTTTTTACAAGGTTACCTCAACACTGGTGGCCCTCGACGGTCCGTCAAACTCGACGGCGGAGGGATGTTGAAAGTGGTCACAGCAACCACCTCAACTACGAATTGTTGCAAAAAAAGAGAGCACCTTTCCTGTTGCTCGGTTGGCTCAGTTGGTTAGAGCGTGCGGACGGTAGCAGCAAGGTCCTGGGTTCAAGTCCCAGACCGAGCCTAACTTTTACTGAAGCCCCGAGTAGTGGGAAAAGGTGGCCTCAACAGACCCTAACGGGTATTACAAAGCTTGCTGACTGCAAGCTAGTGCCTGGGCCAAGGGCCCTTCGCTCTCCTTGATTGATTATATCTAAATGATAAATAAATATATATATCAATAAGTCTGACGAAATGTTTAAAGAATGTGGATTAACCACAGTGGAGAATATGTAAATAAAAGACGGAAGTGCTGGGAAATGTTTTATGGATGCCAGCAAAATTTATCAAGAATATAATAAAAACGTAATCAAGTGAAAGAATGATTTTCACTATCATTTTCGGTCTTTCTTTGGCGCTCCACTTCTATGCAAATGTCTGCACCGCTGGTCATCCATTTGTTTGATTTGCATGGCGATTTCCCAATGCGACTTGCCATCAACAGGGTGCCCAACGTATGTTGAAAAAGTGTACAATGTAGAAAACAAGAGACTCATTCATGACAATTTAGAACCGATATTGAAGAGTTGCCCTTAAAACTGCGTCTTACTCAGCCCCTAATTTATACATGCAGAGAAAAAAATGCTGAAAAATGAATTAAAATCAAATTTTACATAAATTTTAATTTGTTAGGGAAAATTAATAATATGATCATATCAATCTATACTTAAAACTGCACAATATGTGTCTTTCATCTATTTTTATGTTTTAGTTCATCACGGGTCAATGAAATGTTAGATTGAACTTATTTGAAAATGCATCTAATGAACATTTATTGATGAAAAATCAACATTTTTGACCATGTTGATCAGATTGTTTTTTTTAGTATTGCAAGCTAATATGTTGACTTTATTTATTGTGGTTATATTCTACACTTCTGATAAAGTTTGCCCTAAATCCTTTCAGTTCGATCGTGGATGTATGGTACTGTCGGAGGAGATTTTGATGCTTGGAGAAGACATTATTGGAATCAAAATCGTAAAAGTTTGGAATCCGACGCCTATGTGAAATTGTTCTATGAACCAGGTAGAATTTTTTCATTTATACACTTTGAACTTTAGGGTAATTAAATTTATAATTTTTTACAGCTCTGCTGTTTGATCAAACTCATCTGGATCCATTTATCATCAAATTCTCTCGTAAATTTAAAAATTTGAAACTTGGTCCACGTGTGTTCTGCGACATGGCCCTGACCCATTTCCCCATGCGACATCGGGACATCTTTGATGCTGTTCCACCTACGTGTAAGTTACATATATGCATGACTATACAACTGTTTAAATCTTAACTTTTTTTCCAAGCCTATTTCTTAATATTTTAAGGTTGTAATATTGACCATGTTAGATTATTTTTAAAAAAAATCTGAGAATGTTATTCATACAAAAATTCGGAAGAGTTTGTGAATTTTCCAAAATTTTTTTTAAACAACTCCATTTGTAAGTACATCAAGTTGTTTGTGTGCACAAGTCTTCTAGTTCTCAAAAGATTCACCTAGAATGCAATATACTACATAAAAAAACATGAAATTGAACATACTTAGTTAAAACAGGGAGAATAAAATTTTTGATTAAATTTGTTAATAAAAAATAACTAATGCTTTAATTTGAAAACCTACAACGTCCCCCAAAACTCCATCTGTCCAAGTCCCCTTCGTGGTCTGGTCCCAGAGTTTTTTATGAGCTAAAAAAACCCAGTGCCCATAAAAGCAGTAAGGATTTAGAATATGACATTTCGGAATAAACGGCCTGAAATCAAAGCAAATTGCAGTTGCTAAGTATTGAGCTATCCAATGGTATAAGTTATTCAAAATTTCTACCGTCACTTTTGGAGTAATTATCCAGATATGATTTTTATACATTTTATATTAGAGGAATGTTATCAGGAATGCTGGTTTAACTGTTTAGTGGGAAGGCATCGTAACAGGACTCTATGAATTTGTAAAAATATCGCAAAAAGTTTGAACTACATCAGGAATAATGTGGTCACAGCATTCTTTAAATAACCACTTAAAATTATTGGCAATGAGATTCTATCATATCTATACACTTTCCTTCAGCTGATAGTGCAATGCATCCAGTATGGGACGAATGTACTCATTTATTTTTCAGCTTGCAAGCAGGTTGCCCAAAGTTCAGATGCTAATGTGTGCAATCCAAGTAAGTTCAGTACATTTGTAGTCAGTTTTTTTGGAAATGTCTGAGTATAATGAAATTTGTATTTTTGACACTGATTAGTTTTTGACCACTTCAGCTTTTATAATCATTAAAAATTGAGCTACACTACAAGGCGAAACTAACTCTCAAAATTTCGCGTCCGGGACGCATCCAGGTTGCGTCCGGAGCACATCTTTTTCGGCAGCACAAAGAAAACTTTCATCTTTCTTAGTAATTGACATTCATGCAATAACTGCCAATTATAGTTCTTTCATAATGTGTAGTGGATATGCACTTTGTTTTGACCTACAGTATGACAACAGTTGACCTTTCGTTTATATCTGGTAAATAATATGTGCTATCTATAGGGAGTTAAGAAGGAAGCATCAGCAAAATTGTTTGGCCTTGTGCGACACAAGCACATGGCCTGTCAATTTTATAGTCAGTATAGTGTGCCTTTACGGTCCTGGGTGCATCTCGGACTTGTTCTGGATGCGACCAGCATAGATGGTTAGTTTTGCCGGGTTGTAGCCAATTGGGCCCTTTTCATATGTGCTTTTACGAATTGCGCTGATCCAAATGCGCCACATGTCATATGCGCCATTGGCATATGCACTATTAGCAAATGCTACACGTGTTAAAAGCGCCATTTGCAAATGCACATTGTTCATTTCGGCCATAATTCTAATTGGACACTGAAAACATAGTATCAAATGAGAAATGTAGTTATTCTTGAAGACCACAAAAACTAGGCGAAAACAACATTGTAAATTATTATACAGTCATACAGGACTACACAGATAGTCACATAGCCAGAGTTGAAAATTACCAAAGTGCAATTATGTCACATTTGGAACACCAGAGTTTTTACACTCAATCTACATTATGATCAGGGTCAAATTAATGCTATTGATTTTATGACCAGTATAGCTTATAATTTGGCTGATCATTTGGCGTATTAAATACTGTAACTTATTGCATTTGTGTCTTGCTTATTTTGACTTTCGAACTCAAGTGGTAAAATTTGGAGTAAATGTTTAGTTTTGCTACAGGATTATCTGATCATAGAATCGTGATCAGATCATATAATCATGATCAGATCATAGAATCATGATCAGATCATAGAATCATGATCAGATCATAGAATCATGATCAGATCATAGAATCATGATCAGATCATAGAATCATGATCAGATCATTAAATCATGATCAGATCATTAAATCATGATCAGATCATGAAATCATGATCAGATCATGAAATCATGATCATATCATAGAATCATTTTCAGTAGCTGAACTGTGATATAGATTAACTAGGTAAGTCTGAGAAAAATAAACACATAGCCAAAATTTTTGGATCTGAAAAATTTTGTAAAAAAATGCATCCTAAACAATTTCTGGAGACAATAGTCATCTTTGTCACTTTTTTTATTATTAGTGCATCCCTTGCCTTTCTACGATGAATTAAAACACAAAGGCGGCGCATTTGCAAAAAGGGCAATTGCAGTTGGCGCATTATACACAGGGCGCAAATGCATAGGGGGCATATAAAAATGGTGCACTTGAAAATCGGTGCAATTGGCTAGGGTGCAAATGGGAAAGCCCAATTGAAATTGGCGCATATGGCTACAAACCAGTTTCGCCTGATAGAGTAGCTCTAAGAATCCTAAATTGAAAAAGTGCTAATTAGTGAACAGTGATATGGGCACGTACAGTTATAACACAAAAGATACCTCTGTACAAAATATATACATCAAAATTTGTTGCCTTAACTGTGTTGGATGATGCAGGGATTGTAGAAAGTATAGCCGTTGATCCAAATTCATAGAACTTGCAGGGCGATACAGAGGTTTAGAAATTAAGCCCAAAGCTTCAACGTGTAAAATTCGACTTCCATGTAGAAAGTATGCCAGAAGCTTTCTTGACACAGTAAAGAATATGTCCGAAAACCGTGCTCGAGTGTAGGGAATCATGAAAAAATGTCCCGAATTGTAAAAAAATGGGTAAAACTATTAGATTGTTAGATTCAATGGCCCTAAGGCGTTTAATAGAAATTTGGAAGACATTGCATCACCAATTTGAACATCTGAGTTGGTCGTGGAACATTGTGGTCGAATTTTACCCATTGAAGCTTCCGGCACACTTTCTACATGGAAGTTGAATTTCACTGGTTGAAGCACTGGGTGTACTTTCTAGATGGAAGTCGAATTTTATGGTTGAAACTTCAGACATACTTTCTACATTGAAATCGAATTTTACACGTTAAAGCTGCAGGCTTACTTTCTACATGGGTGTCCAATTTTACTCATTGAAGCCTCGGGTGTACTTTCCACATTGCTTGGTATCACCCCATACACTTGACAAAATTTCCATCATCAACCATTGTTTTCACACCCATTGTGTTAAGGTGGCAAACTTTGGACTATATGTTTTGTACTTGGGGATCTTTTGCGTAAGCCCTGTTCAGGCTGGTATAACTAGCAGATGACATGTAATGGGTAAACGGGTTGCCATCGTAACCATCGCCAAACACTGTTCGAAAAATAATGCTCGACAGGGATTCGAACCCGGGTCTCTGTGACGATAGTGCAGCGTTCTTCCGATTGAACTACCCAGCCAGTGTTGCAATTGCTACAAAGGGGTGATGTACGGACGTGGGACACGTGACACAGGGATAGGATGAATCCTGGCTTTGGATTCAGATTTGACTGGATTCGATCTTTTTCCTGGATTCGGATTCAAATAAGGATTCCACTTCACTGATTTTCCAGATTTGGTAGTCTTGCCCAAAATTTTAGACTGAATCTGAATTCATTGGAAAATGTCAAGTGTATGACAAATATGTCAGGAAGGTGTGTTGCAGTGCATTTTAGAAGGTTGAAACCCAAAAATTTTCTGGCAATGATTATTTTCATCATTGTTTGCTATAATCCAGCTCGAGGAGGACCATAAGCATGTCTATTCTACTTACTAGTTAGCATTCAATAGTTGTCACCCAGGATGTCTCACCTCATGGTTTAATCAGTTTATCTATCATATTGTGCACTAGTATATCTGAGAAAATGAAGATTTTTCAATTTTTCACATATCAGTTTCTGGATCCTTGTGGCTCTGTGGGCAGGGCCAGACAACGAGTTTTGATTGAGTGGCCAGCTTGCGTTTGTGTTTTGCGTTGGCACCTAACCTCTGTTACTGTTCGTTCTTGTTTTTTCTAATAATAAACCTTTTACTAAACACTACTTCAGCTAGGTACTGTAAGCACTTAGGGTTTCTGGGTTCTTGCTAGACTAGTGCCAGGGGTTGTACCGCATTGTATCTCTCAAGAACCCCATCCAGGTAGCTGAGGGTATACAACCACATATATTACAACATTGGTGACCATACCAGCTAGGAAGGTAAAAGTATGAAGAAATCGTCGAAACCGAAATTGACTGTGTTGAAACAACTGATGAGGTGGCCAAAATTTACTTCATTGCCACTCGAGTTGACAAAAAAAGATAATGAAGAACGAATGGCAAACATGGGAGAAACAATTTAGCAGGTTTCAAGGAAATTCGCAAGTTTAGCAGACGATAGTGATCAAAGTCAAACCATGGACGCAGACATGCCGGATCATGTGGACCAGAGGGCACAAAGGTCCTCGGGTTCATGGTCATTTGAGAAAATTTGTATATTATCAGAGAAAAATTTTGTATCGACTTTCAATCCATGACTGACGCCAACAATACCAGAGATTGATGCAAGAATGGATCTCAAAATAAAAACGCGGGATGAAACTGAAAGGCTAAGGAAAGGAATCATTCAGGATGTAGCGACTTTGGCCATCCCAGAATCAATGCAAAGAACCATGGATAAATAGTCAAATGCTGCAAATATAGAAGGAGCAAAGGCAGCTTTGTGAGAACAGGAGATACTCCAGCAACTTATAAAAGAAATAGCGGAACACAAATTATTGGAAGAAAGACTCCAAGAACAGGAACAACAGAATGCAAAAAAGATAATGGAGGAAGTAGAGAAACAAATGTGAGAACTTATGAAGAAAATGGATAAAAAAGTGGAAGAACAAATGGCAAATTAAGAAGAGACAGGAATGCTACATTCTGAATCATTCAAGGACCATTTAGACCGAAGCCTAGAAGAGAAAATAAGTTAGTTTCAAAAACCATTTTGCCCAGGCTCAGAATGCCCAACAGAGAAGTATGGACCAAGAAATGCCAACAACATCATGTAATCCTGGAAGAGAGCTACCCATAGCAGGAAGTAATCCCCAATGTCGACAAGAATATGGGCGTTATCATGAAGGCCTGGAAAAAAGAATAAAGACAATTCTAAACTGAATGAAAAATAAAGAAATATCTGATAAAATGGAAGCTGCAGAGATATTTAATTTTTTTGCATGTTTGGGAGGCACATTTAAGCCTGAAGACACAGAAGACTTAAGAATTGAAGTACTCTGGCGTTGCTGTGATTTTGAAACTTTGACATATGTGGATGAAAATGGTACTAACAAGGAAAGAAAGGGGAGTGTTATCTGAATGATTGCCCCTAAAATGGACACTCCTGGACTTAGAAGGGAGTTAAATGATATGATGAAGCGAAAAGGGGAAAGTACGAAAGATTTTTTGTGACAGATAAAAACATATGTTCATTTATTGAATTATGAAAAAATGGAAAAAAGAAAGAAATCGAATCGTCATTGAAACATATTTTCACAAAGCTCCGGTATATGTCCAAACTGGAATGGAGGGCCAGCTTCATGAATTTAAAAATATTGCCTCTTTGGCAGAGTTTGTAAATAAATTAAAAGCTGATACAACTGGGTGGAAGGAATTCAGTGAGGATCAAGAAGATGGTGAAGACGATCGGCTGAATTGAGTCTATGAAAATAGAAGATTTAATAATCTACAGATTTGCCATTAAGATAACATTAGTAATCAACCTAAACAAATTCCACGGCCTCAACCCATACCACCACTGCCGCCCTCTTTTCAAGGCCCTTTATGCCACCAGGATATCAGAAGAATTGTTAAGGATGTGATCAGGAATCAGGGCCCTCCTGCTCCTAATCCTTGGGGAGGAATCAGGGCCCTTTATGCCAGCTGATGTAAAATTTCTAGGCCACATATTGGTCTAGAATGAAATGTCAGTAGACCCA
Source organism: Romanomermis culicivorax (assembly GCA_963922205.1). Classification (NCBI taxonomy): domain Eukaryota; kingdom Metazoa; phylum Nematoda; class Enoplea; order Mermithida; family Mermithidae; genus Romanomermis; species Romanomermis culicivorax. Next base: position 27,329 of record CAWUHX010000455.1, read on the forward strand.
CAAAAAATCAAAGCCATCAAAAATTTCGAAGTACCAAAATCTATCAAACAACTGCAAAAGTTTTTGGGATTAGTACAATGGTCCAAGCGTTTTATACATAAGTTAGCTTTCATTGCGCAGCCTCTTTTCCCAGCCTTGGTGAAGAAAAATAGAAAGGAGAAATTTGAATTGTCGCAAGAATAATTAATGGCTTTGGAAAATATAAAGACTGCCTTAATGACCACACCCTTTCTCTGGTATTCAGTATTCGATGGATCAGCAAGATTCGAAATTCAAACTGATGCGTCCGGAATGGCAGTAGGTGCCATTTTGTATGAAGAGACGCGAAATGACCAATGTTCGAGAGCCTGATCAACTCCCTTATGTCCAAATTTATCCTTGAGCATTTGAGTAATTTTATTTGAAATTATTCCCAAAAATGGGTAGTTAAAAACTTGCTTGAAAATTTTAGATTATAATGTTCATCTGATGGTCCATTCAATAGACATATTTAATTATTTTTCGTCTCTCTTTGGTGGGCGGCACGCAGTCATTGAAAATCTAATTTTTCTGGCACCCGAAAATATAAAAGCATTTATCGGTACAGTGAATTTATCGAAATTTCATAGCAGAGTCGTCATAGCACTCAATTTGGGCGGAAACCAAAGGTACCAGGTTAGAAACCAAGTGACGCACTGGGACTCCTTACTATTTCTACTATGTCTCATAAAAATTTCATAGTGGATCTGAAATTTTCGGAGAAAGAGCATTTTCAGAAGATTTATGGGACAACTTTTGGTCAAGACAATATAATTGTAGGATTTCACATTAAGGGGGGACATAACATTGGTTTTGACCAAGTTTGGTTATTTAGACCAAGAAAAGGAATTGGCGCGAAAACGACGCGATAACACCGTTTATATTCTATCCTGCTGCGTCTATGATCTCGAAATAGTGCTAGGCAAAATCAAGGATAAGCGAAAAACGTGATTAGTGAGTATAAGCCTCAAGGCACTAAATCTGAAAGCCCTGATGATGGAGTTGCTTTTTCTTTGGGCAGACGTGTTCAAAATTTCATAGGAACAATTAAGTTCCTTGGAATTTAGGCCGTAAATGGATGCCGATAAATAGAACATGGAAGTACTCCGACGCGAGAGCAACACTCGATGGGAGATGTTCGTTGTTATGTTTTTGGCCTTGCTCAGGTAGGGATTCGCAACTGATATTCAGAAGGTTCCGAGAAACCTTTGAAGATAAATATACGAATGAACAATGGAAAGGGGCGTATGACGTTGAAGAAATTTCAGACATCATCAACACATTATACTTTATGATGTGAGGAGAGGCCATAGCGACCTTTAAGTTTGCTGAAGAGCAAGCTCCAGGAAATTTCTATTGTCCGCTGCATTTATCAAATAGTGATATTGAACCCCAACCTGTGCCTCCCGGCTAGTATCCATCGATAGAAAGGAAGGTAAAGATGTGGAAAAAAAGAAAAATTACGATGGAGACAGCAAACCAATAAACGATTGGGACTTGTGCGATATTTTGGCAGTGCGAGAATTCGGACGACAAATAGAGGCCAAGGAGATAGAGATGAAGCAAGGAAAATGGCGGAAGGGAATTTTGCAGTTCTCAAACAATATCTGGGAACAAGTTGCGGATATCAGAGACCACTATCAGGAGAAGATCAACTGGGGAGAAGATCAACTGATATCAGAGACCACTATCAGGAGAAGATCAACAGAACCTTTTTTGCATACTGCTCATAAAGTGGATATCAAGATTGCTGAAAGAACCCATAGACGAGGAACAAAGAAATTTGCATGATCATGCCGTGTATTACATGAATTGTAATTTCTACAACTTAATTCATCTTTTGAATATCCATGCTGCCAGCCAAAACCTGATCTATTGGAATGTTTCCGCATCAATATTTGAGGCTAAGGATTTGTGGGTACCCACTGCCTCAAGAACGTTTCAATCAGTGTGCAAATGGGACCAATCTGATCTGATTCCCCAAGTAGAAGTTGTTGTCTCGGCTAGCCAGGACCCCTCTGGAATAACTTCCAAGGAACAGACAGAAAACCAGACCGCTATAACTAACATTCTACCTGTTTCAGGCCAAACAATGGACCAAGATAAACCAGAAGTGGTAGTAATCACGCATCCTCCTATCGCCAGCACACCCACGACTAGGAGGGATGGCATGATACAGGAGGAAAAAGTAATGGAAATTGTGGAGACCGAAACAAAGAAACAAGCGGAGGTTGAAATATTGGCGGAACAAATAAAGGAAATGAAAGAAAAGATTGAGACATTGGAAAAAGAGAAATATGGAAAAGTGGCTATTGAATTGGCAAGGCAGCTGGAAAGTGCAAACAAGGAAGAAGAAGAGACCAGCCAGGAACTGAACATCAGAGTCCTGTCCGAGATCATAAGGGAAGAAGACGAAAATCCACTGAGGAATGCTTTGCCTGCTTCATCAGTATGTGCCAAGGCTGGTGGTCAAAGTGTGGAGAATATAACGAATCCGGGGAAATTCGCCAGGGTCATGCAGTTCCAAAGAGTAATGAAAGAGAAAAGAATAGCTCAGGAAGAGAACAAAGCCAAGTTGGAGAAAGTCAAGGCAGGCAACTTCCAGCAGCCCGCATCCAACCCAAATGACAAAATAAAATATTGAAGAGGTCTAGGGAAACGTGGGCAAGCTCTGAACAAAGCTTTAAAGGAAGGCAAATATGTTATGGATTACCAATACCGAAGGGTATCTCTCTTGAGTCCATATGTTTAGAAATATCTCGCACACATGGTTCGGACCTTGGATGAAGAGGTAGCCCTAATGGCCACGGAACTTACAAACAAAATATATGAGGAAGGGGGCCTCGAAATAGAAGCAATTTGTTATTATAAACTGCAATTCCACGTGCTGCTGGCGAATTTGCTGGAGAAACTGTGGTACATTTTAGAAGTGCAGCATACCAAGTGGACAATGACGTGACCGCCATGGAAAGCCTATGAAGCCCCCATTTGAGCCTGCGCATGCTTGTTTATGAAGTTGTCCCGACTGGGTAGAATTCTCCAAAATTTCGCTGAATTTCATTATCAGGCTCAGGCCTATGTAACAATGAAATTGTGGGGAGAATTTAACACCAGACAAGCAGGAGTGGGTAATAACTATCATGCTATGTACGCCTAATGCCAGTCAAGGGCAGGAGGACTAGCATACATGATAGCGAAGGCTGTCCTCAAAGACAAAAAAGACCCTGAACCAAAGTACACAAATATCCAAGTATGGAAGAAAGAGACTGATAATATGGACCCACGTATACAATTCTGAGAAATTATCGATCAAAAAAGGCCAAAGAAATATTGGAAATAGAAAAAGGCCTTAAAACGAAAGTAGGGTACCAGGTTAAGCAAGCCTACAGTAGGTCTGCAGCAAGTAAGGTACCTAAACGATGGGTCAACGAATATAGGGATACCCATAGTTGTAGAAAATCAGAGATGTGGGAAAAAGATCAAAAAAGAAAACAAGAAAGTGGGCAATGCGACGATGGGCATCGAGAAAAGTCCATGTCTAAGGAGAAGAGAAGAAAAGAGGATCACGATTGCCCGCAAGAAGAAGGGGACAGAAAAGAAAGAGAAAAGTCGTGAGAAAGAAGGCATGAAGAAGAGAAAAGCGGGAAAGATTATAAAGAAAGCCAGAAATCAAGGAGTAGGAAAAGAATGCTGGCGTATTTCCAACATAATGATAGGTTGGACATGTTCTATTCTAGCCGAGCAGCCTCACTAGATAGGGCTAGAAATGAAGAAATGGCTCAGCAAGGGGTGCCCATGTGTGACACAAACACAATGATCCAGGTGCAGCAACAAATGTCATATTTACCGCCAAACTATCCAGGATTGCCTATGGTGGGTTTTGACCGTTTAAACCACCCTCTTTTTTTCAGCTCAGTTATTGGCAAGTGCCGTGGTGCCACCACCTTCGCAATTTCAATTGGCACAATTCCAGATGATGCAGGCAGGGCTGTACTACGCAGGAATGCAAATGCCGCCGCCTACCTTAATTCTGCCGATGCGCAGCATGAAAGGTGAAGAGGCTATGGACATACCCAAGCCGTCGACACCTATAGCACTGCCCCAAAGAGCAGCGTCAGCCAGCAACTGGGATTATATTTCTCTATTGGAGCAGGACACAGAGATTGGCCAGCTGAGACGAGATCATAGCAGCCAGATTAGCAAGTAAATTTTCATGTAAACTATGACCTCGCTTTTTGTGAGGTCATGGCACACTTGTAATTTGTTATGTAACTTATCCTCGATTCCTATGTAAACATTTCTTATTTTTTCGCAAATCAGTATTTTGAAATTTTGAACGGTTGTGCCATGAGATCTGTGCCATAAATTTGTCTCCTTCTTTTTACTAATCTCAGTACTCTGTTTTGTTTTTTCTTTTTGCGTTTTTGGTCACTGATATACCTGTGCCAATTTATTCTTGTGTTTTTTCCGAGTCAATACGGACTCATATAAAGTTTTCCACATTTTTGTAATTTTTTGGGGGTTTTTGTCTCTCCAAATTTCGCCACCGAAATTGGCATGTATGTAGTCCGCAGCTTCGTGCTACTATTTCAAAAACCATCCCTTATTTTTCAACTCAAATATATTTCATTCCAATCTTTTCACGTGGCACAAACCTTGTTGTGGGTTTAAGTTTACTATTTAATAACGCAGACCTACTTTGCACAAATACCATATACATTTTGGTTTAAAATCTAGACAGCCAAAGGCCCAGAGGATTCGATCTTCTGGCATCCTTTCGCCCTGGGGGCAGATAACACCAAAGGCATTGGGGGGTCAGTGTCTGGCCAAGGGGCCAGTGGAGGAGTAGCAGCAGAAGCGAAAAGACAAGCTGGCCCACCACTGATTCAACAATTCCCCCTCTGGAGAGGACGGAGACGAATGCCACAATCGGTGATGGAGGAGCCGGCAATATGGTATAAATCACCCACGTGGTGGGCAGCCCACTATGCAATGTGGGGCACTGCAGGGTTTGCCGCAGATCAATTACATTTTTTTTTTTGTAGAAAATAGGCCCAAGTGCCTGGAACGCTTTTGTTCGAAAAAACTTTTTATTGTACAGGACAATGGGCCCACAGGGCATACTTTTATAAACGAACTTTTTATCGTTGCCTTGGGGTAGCATCCGCCGCCATTGGCCCACATTTTTATCGACAGTGTTCGGAACGAAAATTTTTTCTTATTGTTTCAACAGCGCATAGCATCATTGCTAAACGAGAGGTGGAGTCACTGGTCGACAGTTGGACGAGCTGGGGCCCTTGGGGGACCTCCTGAATTTTCCCTTCACTGGCGGGAAAAGTCTTGCCTTTGGGGGGAGGGATGTCAGAGGGTCAATTCCTCTGACCTTTGGTCCTTTGTTGTTAAAGTGGCTTCAATAATTATTAAGTAAACAAACCTGTAAAACGGTTTGTGTCACAACATTTTTGGTTCAAAAAACTGATAAATGGTTAGCGGAAGTTTTGCATAAACATGCATTGTTGATGTTTGGCATGCGGCCGTGCAATTTATTCATTGTTGTTTATATATCATTTTTTGGATGGTGGTCGGAGAGAAACCAAAGTGTGTGCTCCGCCAGCAGCAAATTACTATTTTTGTTATATACGTTTAGCTACATTTTGTGCGTTGGTGCCCTGCTAGGTCAGAGAGAGCTTGGCGACACATCTGATTGAGGATTTAGTGAGAATTGGTCCCATAGAGGGCAAGGCCACGTGGGGCTCGTGTAGCAGTTTCTGGATCCCTGTGGCTCTGTGCGCAGGCCCAGATGAACGAGTTTTGAATTATGATTCTCCATTCATTGGCCTAACAATCGCATAAAAATAATATAATGCTTTTGTTTTGCCCATAGGCACACAATGAACAAATAATAATTCAGTGGTTATGGTAATGCGACATTTCAGTAGTCTACCTACTACCTTCCTCAGCCGACAATAAACTCCTTTTTTTACAAAATTCGCTACTTGAGGGAATTGAACCCTGGTCGTTTGATTGAGGGTCTAGAGCCCTACCACTGGGCCATGGGGGCCAGTCGTAACTTGTTTAGAAGTGCTATAATCCTGACTTGGTAGCGCTCTAGACTCTCAATTAAACCACCAGGGTTCAATACCCTCAAGTAGCGAATTTTGTAAAAAAAAGGAGTTTATTGTGTAGGTAGACTACCGAAACGTCGCATTACTATAACCACTGTATTATTATTGGTTCAATGTGTGCCTATGGGGAAAATAAAAGCATTATATTATTTTCATGCGATTGTAAGGCCAAGGAATGGAGAATCATAATGTTATACACCAATCGCAAACAACCTTTTGCCAAAGAACAAGTTTTCATTGAGTGGCGAGCTTGCATTTGTGTTTTGCGTTGGCACCTAACCTCTATTACTGTTGGTTCTTGTTTTTTTTAATAATAAACCTTTTTGTAAACACTACTTCAGCTAGGTAACGTACTGTAAGCACTTAGGGTTTCTGGGTTCTTGCCGGGCTAGCATCAGGGGTCCTACCGCATTGGATCTCCCAAGAACTGCATCCAGGTAGCAGAGGGTATACGACCACATATATTACAACAGCTTTTCCGATTTTACATATTTAATTGGCATTCTTTCAATATGATATTTTGAATTTTATGGGACTTCGAAAAATGATTGAATTGAATAAAAATTACAGCACTTTTCTAGGAAATGACAGTTGGAAATATTCATTTTCCAGCATTCTAGCATCAAAACAGTAAAAAAATTTTGATGCTTCGCGTTTACAAAAACTATTCACAAATTTTGTTGTTTTGCCCAAATTTATGAAATATCGTAGATTTCAAGCTGATTTTTTAGCTGTTTAGCATGTTCAAAAAATCCGCAAACTATTCATGCACGAAGATCAATAGGTCGGAAAAATCAAATTTTAAATTACGAAATCGTCCTGAAAAGATTCATCATCCAGAATTCTAAACTATCGAGATCCAAGAATTTTTTAGAAAGAATGTTTCATATACAGTCTATGATTCTTCATTTCAGCCAAGCAAAGATATTAATGTAGGATTCAGATTCGCCCGAATCCTAAATGTCAGATTTGGATTCGGATTTGGTACTTACTAATTTCCTGGATTCGGATTCGGAAACTACATAAAACTTGATTCGTCCTATCTCTAAAGACTAGTCTAGTGGAATTCTGAAATAATATGAGTGGCACCAGCCAATTGTTATGGGAGGAAGCAAAAGAAGGTTATAATTTTAAAAAATTTTTTGTCTCACATCTTCTACTTTTCTTTGTTCTGTTTTTTTCATTCCTATAGGTTTGTAGCCATATGCGCCAGCTTCAATTGCGCTTTCCCATTTGCACCCTAGCCAATTGCGCAGATTTTCAAGTGAGCCATTTTTATATGCGCTCAATGCATTTGTGCCATGTATATAATGTGCCAACTGCAACTGCGCTTTTTGCAAATGTGCCGCCTTTGTGTTTTAATTCATCATAGAAAGGCAATGGGTGCACGGGTACAAAAAAAAGTGACAAAGATGAATATTGTCTTCATGAATTGTTTAGGAAGCATTTTTTTACAAAATATTGTGATCCGAAAATTTTTGTTGTATGTTTATTTTTCTCAGACTTACCTAGTTAATCTATATCACAGTTAGCTACTGCAAATGATTCAATGATATGGTCATAATTTCATGATCTGATCATGATTCTCTGATCTGATCATGATTCTCTGATCTGATCATGATTCTATGATCAGATAATCCTGCACCCACTACCTTCATACTTCAAATTTGTTCAGAAGCAACAAAACTACACATTTACTCCAAATCTTACCATTTGAGTTCAAAAGTCAAAATAACCAAGACACAAATGCATAGAGCTACAGTATTTAATACACCAATGGATCAGCCTAATTATAAGCTATACTGATGATAAAATCAATAGCAATAATTTGACCCTGATCATACTGTAGATTAAGTGTAAAAAATTCTAGAGTTCCAAATGTGACATAATTGCACTTTGGTAATTTTCAACTCTGGCTATGTGACTATCTGTGTGGTCCTGTATGACGGTATAATAATTTACAATGTTGTTTTTGCCTAGTATGTTTGGTCTTCAAGAATAACTACATTTCTCATTTGACACGATATTTTCAGTGTCCAATTAGAATTATGGCCGAAATGAACAATAAGCGTTTGCAAATGGCGCATTTAACACACTGGGCATTTGCTAATAGTGCATATGCAAATGGCGCATATGACAAGTGGCGCATTTGGATCAGGGCAATTGGCAAAAGCGCATATGAAAAGGGTGCAATTGGCTACATCCCTTCTTATAACCCTCTCTCCATTATGTCCAGGAGTTTGAATTTGTTTTATTATCATAATGGCTCCAATTACTCGTCAAATCTGTAAGTAATTAGACAAAGTTATTATCTGCCATAGAAATCACAATGACGATGGGCAACAATCATGTTCCCAGCAAAAGGATTGTTCTAAACTGTTAATAAGTTTTTCAGTTGAAAGGTGCTTAATTGTGCCAAATTAGTTTTAAAATTGACTGAAATCAAATAATCTGTCTATATATTTGATACTAATGGGCCCTCTAATTTAAGGTCGCCGTCCAAATTTCAAATTCCCCATTGGTGTCAACATGGTCTACTTTCGCAATTCAGTTGATAAACCGACTGGTAGACATTTAATTTGATAATTGTGTTTATAGTTTAACTTACTACTTCGTTTCTAGCTTGTTATGTACCCAAAAAACATTATCAACTGAAGGAGAAGGGCCGAGAAAAATGCTTGAGTTTTATAGTCGCACAGGGCATGCTATCAAACAAAAATAATAGAAATGAAGAAAGAGACGATATTAAACGTCGATACCTCGTTGGTAAGATTTTTTCTTATTTCAAAAATTTGTTCTCATCCTAATTCTAACTTCGTACTTTTATTGTCGGCTATTTTCGGCCTTACAATCACATAAAAATGTGACATGCCTTTTTTAGAATAACACAATATAGCACACAATAATACAGTGGTGAACGATGTTTCCGTAGTGTTATGGAATAGAACCTTCTTGAGAAAGTTCCTTAGGGGACACAATGGCCCACTAGCTTAAATAGAAGACCTGACTAGGCAAATATTGATCTGGATGACCCATTGGTTACAGCTCTTGACTCACAATCTTAAAGTTTAGGGATTAAACCCCAGTGCCCGCAAGAATTTATTAGGAGTTATTCTAATTGTCATGGCCCGAAGAACGTAGTAGGTAGACTACGGAAACGCTGCTCACTGCTGTATTATTGTGTGTTATATTGCATTATTCTAATAAAAGTGTTTCATATTTTTATGCAATGATAAGGCCAATAATGGCTGACAATGACTTATTATAACCAATTGCAAACAATGTTGCGAAATTAGTATTTTTGGGGCCATCTTGGTCTGGTGGTTATGCTAGTCTCAAGAACCAGGTTCGATTCTGGGTGTAACCCAAAATTAAATTTCTGGTAGCTGGCCCAGACAGACACAGCCTTCCATTCTCTCGGGTTGATATATTGTGTAGGCGAGCTTGGAATGCTGCTTGCCCGGGTCCACTCAGCCCAGTTAGCATGTGAGTGATAGTGCGGTGAATGAGGAGGTGGGCCTATTCCATTATGATGTAGGTAGCCGAACAAGTCCTGCTTGTGAGGCAGAGGCCAGCCTGTGGAATGTGGCCTCTACTGGGTGGTAAAAAGCACCCCAAGAACATCTCTCATATAAGGTGGGCACTCATATGACCATATAGTCCTGTAAAGCCTGCCTTTCCAGCTTTAGCAAAAGGGGTAGGTTTACTTGAAAAAATTTAAAAAAAAATTGTACTTTCAGCAATATCTGACCAGGTTATTGTTTTGATTTTACAAATTTAGTAACCATGTATGATTCTAGTTCATTCAATGTCATTTTTTTTGTCAGAAAAGTGTAAAATTTATCATTTAATCATTGTTGTTGTTTTCCCTTGTATATTATTTTTCTAGATGAATTAATGAATTCAATAATCATAAGACTTATTGAAATTTAATTGGTACTGCTAATTCAACCATTATTTTTCAGCTATGGAATTCTCTATATGAACTGTCTGTATGTTATTCTTCTTTAAAAATTTAAAAATTCTTAAAAAATTCACCAATTAGCATTCAGAGCTTGGAAGAAACTTCTAAATTATATTTTTTCAGGTGTCTTACGCATGCAAGCCAATTCATTTGTACCATATGAACGTGTAGAGCCTGGGAGTTATGAATTTGAAAATATGCGTGGGGAGAAAAAAAGATTCAGCTACAGAGACATGCTCAGAGATATAGGTATGCAATGCTTTATAGTCTTTTGAAAATGCTAATTAAACAAACGGCAAAAAAGTACTATTCCAAATTTTATAATAATTTGCTGAACCATATAAAATATAAGAATAGTGTTGATCAGAAGCTGAAATCTGCAAAGTTGAAAAATTATTTTCGTTGATTGGTTGATTATCAAATTTGCAGCAAAAAATTGATCCAATTCTTTTCACAAAAAGAATTTATTGATTTTGAAATATACAAAACTTCCCTAAATTCTAAAAATGCTTAAAATGAGAAGAAAACCCATTGGAATCTGGGCAAAAAGCAAAATTTGCTACACATATGCTGAAAGACTCAAAATTTGAAAATATGCCCAAATATGTACTGGTATAAAATGACTCCATCCAAAAAACATCATTTTCCTACATTTCAGAACATAGAGTGAAAAATCTGATAACAATAATAAATATATATGTATGGCATGTCGAAATTGGGCCTGTGATTATAATTATTAATTGGTCACAATGACATTATGATTCTCCATTTCTTGGCTGTACAATTGCATAAAAACAATAGACAGGAAATTTGGGTTCCTAGACAGCAACCCAAATCTGAACTAGTACCCCCCAGTTAGGATATATGGCACTTCTAAGCAAGGTACCACTGGCCCCAATGGTCCAGTGGTAGCGCTCTAGACAAACAACCAGGGTTCAATTCCCACACCCGCGAATTTTGTGAAATGAGTTTATTGTTGCCTGAGGAAGGTAGTAGATAAAAAACCAAAGTGTCGCGTTATTATAACCACTGTATGGTTTGTTGGTTGTGTGCCTATGGGCAGAATAAAAGCGTTATATAATTGTTTTCATGTGATTGTATGGCCAAGAAATGGAGAATCATAATGTTTTACACCAATTGCAAGCAACCTTTAGCCAAATATTAGGTCAAAATGACCGTTAAACGCATATTAGTAATGGGTATGGTGCATGCGTGCTACATAGTAAATGAATGCTGCCTAATGCACAAGCACTACCAAATTGGAAAACAATATCTTATATACACTGTGTGTTAAAGGAAAATTTTGACTGGTGACCGATCCACTACCTACTGCACATCTGCTATGTAGTGCAGAACTGCTACTTAGGGCAAATCCACTATCTAGTGCACATCTACTACTTCCTGCTAAGCTTGTTGTTCTTCTTCCTCTTCCAGGTGTTAATCCTACATCGCAGGTCCACTCGCTGGCATGTGTATCTCCATTTGGTTTTGTTAAAGGCATGATTTGGAGTGCTATCTGCGTGTCTTCTGAGATTTTATCCATCCAATTTTTCTTTGGTTGTCCATATGGTCTTGGGTCAGGCAAGTTCCGTCGCATTGCTGTCTGTACCACTGTACTATCATCTCTTCGCATCACATGGTCATTCCACCAAAGATCGGCATTGCCTATCTTCCCAACTATTGGGGCCACTCCTGGCCGACTATGGATATCTTTGTCAGGTACATAGTCAAACTTCATAATGCTGAGACACCATCCAAGCATCCTCATCCACATGATGCTGAGAACTTGCTCGTGCTTGTTTGTTGGTGGGCAACATTTTGCCTCATACAGGGTGACTACAATCTTGGCCTCGAGGCAAATGGGCATCTGATTGTCGCATAGGATGCCTCTTACTTGGTGCCACACATTCCATACTGCATTGGCATGGGCTCTGGCGTCTGGAATAGTATTTCTGTCATTGCATGTGATAGAGCCAAGGTACTTGAATTGTTTCCCTTTCTTGAGGTCATCTCCACCAATGTTGATAGTTCCTCCTATTTGGTGAGGTATATAAGCAACAAGTTAAATATATATTTTCTGCATTGAATGAGGTTATCAGAAAATAAGCTTACAACTTATTTTATTTAATTTTTTGCCAATTATAATTTTCTACAAATTGGATAAAGCAACTATCACAAAAATGATAAATGTATTTCTTTAAAAATTGAAAAACATGGACTTTCAACTGATTAGCATAAAAAGTTTCAATTTTCCCTGTATCATCAGAAATAAAGAATTTTTGGTTCTGTGAAATGTGTGTCACGAACCTTGGTAAGACACAGTGGTTTGTTGTTCCTGTCCCAGGTTATCCCAATAACTCTAGATAAAAATGAGATTATTGCCATAGATCCACACAATGTTGAACTTCTTTAAAATTGATGAATTTTTCGACTTTGTCTAGTTTTTTTGTCCTAATTTAAATTTTATCTGAAAACTAAGTCAAAATTGAACAAATTCAGTTAGTAACTGCCCTAAGTTTACCTGTAAGCCAAAGTCTGACCTCTAAGAGGTACATACTATTGTAGTTTCATGTTTCTTTTCATTGGAATCTGATACATATCTTATAGAATGATCATGTTACACAATGTGCAGGCAAGTAGTAAGTATGGACCCTCTGGATGATATTTGACGTCATCCCATTAGGGTCGTCGAATTCACCAGAGAAGTCCAAGGAAAATAAAAAGTGATCGCACCCGGATTCGAACCTTGGTCGTTCTGTTGGTAGTCGGGGATGTTGCCACTGATCAACGAACTCGATGAAATGACTGGGTAAAAGGCTGTATATAAAAGTAAAAGCTGTACGTGTGTAGTAAATTTTTTTCCTATTGTGGGTGTACAAATGTCCAATTTTTTTTGTAACCTGCGAGACATGTTTTATTTCAATTCATTTACACCAACATACAAAATCATAAGGAAAACATTCAGTGTGTTATCACTAATATGTGGAGTATATCCTCAAGACTTCTCAATTGACAGGACAGCTGGTGAATTTCATATTGCATGAATTGTAGGGTTGATTCAATATCTAGATTGCAAAGAAAATGTCAGGTCAGAAATATGAAGAAAACAATGTACATACTTGTAGGAAGCACTCTGTTGTGGTTGACATTATTGTGGGCTGTATCATATATCGAGCAATACTCTGAAGACATTGAATATAATAGACACAAATAAATGCATCAAGCAATCATTACCTTTAGGGGATCTTTTTTTCATTGTGCACACCTCAACCTCAGCACCAACTGACAATACATTATTAGTAATGCCATACTGGCTGGTAGTTACCTTAAAGGTGGGTATATCTATTAGAGGAGTATCGATTAATCAATTTTCATGTAGGCGAAAAGTAATCGGGGAAATTAAATGTAGAGTACAACAATAAAACTTGAAAAAGATAAAGTTTCCTGCTCAGCACTTGCTGCTATACCATGGAGTTTGAGACTAGCAGGGTTACTTAAAAAGTAATTACCTCAACAAAAACAGCGGGCTCTGGAACTGCTAGGGGACAAGCTGGAGTCATATTGTGCTTTTGAACGATTGGAGATTTTCTGTCCCTATGAAATGATAGTCAATCGGGAAGTATAGAAGCATAACAAAAATAGCATCAGTCATAGCCTTCAAACATTATGATCTACAGTATGCTTCAAAACATGAATGCTATACAGGATTGACAGAAACAAATTATTTACTCAGCAAGACTGCATGCATGAATATTCTTCCTGGTTTTACCATCCAGTGTGATAAAAAAATATATATATATATATATAAATCGGTTGATCTGAATGTTTTATATTTTGCTGGATAATTTTATAACCAGGCTCTAATATTGTCAACTTATTCTCATGGAATTTTCGTTGGGACCTGCTATTCACGTTTTGGTGTCCAAGTTCAATGAGTATCCCAGCATTGGACTCCGTAAATGCATGGTAAAAAATGGCCGTGTCATACCTACCAAAGAAGGTGTTAATCTAATATTACCACAGTATAGAGAATTGAAAAACCAGTCAAGCAAAATTATGGTCTGCTTGGATTCAAATGATACATTGGAGGTTGACTTGGGATATCGGATGGTGGTTAAATGCGGAAAAAATGATACTTCTTCTAGTCACCAAGAAAGTAATGCCCCGGGAAAGGTAACATTTTACAACAATTTTCGAAATAAAGATATCAAGTTGACAGTAGCAGAATTCAAAAAATTGGTTGAGCTTGAACAACAAGTTGAAGAAGCAATTACATTTATTGGGGATCAATGTGAGAAAGAGAAATGTGAGAAAATTGACTTTACCAGCCAGGAGTCCGCACAAATCGAATCTTTATTTGTGTTATGTTATGCAGCTATAGCGCGTAGACACTTTTCTCAGCGATACCCATGTCTGGGATGTCACCACAATCGACCTTTCTATGGTTCGTGGCATTCATGCAGTGAAGTCGAAGATGTAAAGTGAGAAAACTATAATGTGTCTTGTGGAAAATTAGGTTTCATAAAGTAAATTAACTTTTTCAGCATTCTCACTGGACAATTGATGGATTACATAAAGCAACTAAGCCACCTTCCTCATAAGGTGAGCACACCTTTCAAGAAGATGATGTCGGTCAGGTTCCAGAGTAGAGAACGGTTTGTCCATCAATATTGCACCATTTATCAAAATGCATTTATGAACACAATTGTGGGCCGTCAACATATCTACAATGTTGTGATGAAGTGCGTGGAACAAAGAGATGAAATTTCGAATGATGAAATGGGCACCATTCTCCTGTGTCTAGAAGATGAAAGCATATGTGATATGGCCAAAATTTTTCATAGTGTTGATGCTTAGATGGTGTAGGCGTTTTTTTTGGTATGACAATAAAAAAAAAATGAAATTAGCACTGCAAGCACTTTATTCTGCAAAAAAAACCAATGTAACACATAATTATGTTAGTATGAGGAAAAAACGTACAACAAGTTAATCTAAACTGTGAAATCCATATACGCCTGACGTGTATGATCAATCATGAGCAAAGAATCAAATTCTGCATATATGATGCATTCTATGCCACCACCAGGTAAATCTTTCCCAAAGTGCATTTCGAGTGTCGTGGTTCCATCGCGGACTAATTCCCATGTCGATGAATCAACTGTTCCATCTGCTCCAAGTTCAAAAACAAAAAACGTGCAACCACCCTTAGCAAATCGATCAAAACTAATCATATTTCCTTTGTCATCCCCTGCAATGTCCAATCCTTCAAACATCTGGATAAAAGCCCTGGTCAATTGATTTTTCTCAAAATCCAACTTATATGGTGATGAAGGCACAACATTTGTGCCACTCACAACTTTGATCTCTGCTATGCCAAAGTCATGGAACATGAAGGGGTTTGAAGTGTATGTTCCCCTGGCAGCATGAGCAGCTACCATACCAATGACAAGGCGCCGGGGTAAGACGCCACTGAATAAGGAATTCAATGGTGTGGACCTTCGATTTTCGGTGACATGCAATGTTGTTATCTGTGTGCGCCTAAGAGGATACTTCACGCTTGTGGTCTGCAACATAGATTCGATAGCCATACTAATGCTATCTGATACTTCCACTTTTTTCATAAACAAGGAAAGTTGCTTTATCTCAAGCTTGTATTTTAAGTTTGGACAGTTATCAGCTTGGATCAAGCAGAATTCATCACTGTTTCTATACAACTCGATGCGTAGTTCACATTGATTAATCAAAAATCTCTCTTGCATAAACAAGTCAATATGCAGAGGAGCCATAATTTCAACCCAAGTACTATTCTTGAAGCGTAGTAGGCGACTGAGATAGCCTTTAGATATTTGGTCTCCTTCAGTTTCTATGTCCGGGTAATAGAGACTGGCTTGCAGTTGGGTCTTCTTTGCGTCTCTACCAAAATTTAGCTCAGTCTCCAACATAGCACGATAGGCATATTTGTCACCACTGAAAAGAAAAAAAGGTGATTGTAAATTTTGAGGAGAAAAACAATAATGAGTACTACCTATCAGAGATGAGCTTCCCATTCAGGAATGTTTTGACTTGACGAAAAAAAGTTTTCCCCAGCATGTTAATCGGGAATATCAAATCACCTCCAATGTTGTTTGCATCTCCATCGTTCGTGACTTTACACTCAGTTCCATCAGGCTTGACTATGCGAGCAATGAAATATACATAATTTTTTGATAAGTCCAGCATATACATATCGGGAGAAATTTTGAACTCATAAGGTCCCTCATTGGTGCATGGGTTCTGAAAAAAAAAATGTATGCATTGAGAAAAAGTATCATGGGGATGTTCCTAACAATTTACTTGTAATTGCACTTCACTCCAAAATGATCTTCTTATGGCCACTTGTGTTGGTGGTACAGTAAATAGATCCAATTCAGTTTTTGTACTAGGTATAGAGTTTTCGTCCAATAATTTGCTCATATTATTAGTGGCTGAAAATGTCCGTAGGAGAAACGGTTTTACGCTTCTTCTTTGTACAGAATGATGATGGGGCTGATTTGCACCTCTTTTTATATCTTCGCTTCTGAGTTTTCCTACCACGGCCACTCTGAGTTGCACTATATGCCAAATCATCCGCCATTTTATGAAGAACACCACTTGCAGCCATTTTACCATGCTCTCTGGCGCTTTCAGGCAATGGTCTACCCTGAGCTATGTCTGAAGCTATTTTGCTCCCTGCAATGAGGGCATGCTTCCCTGCTGATTTTAGAATAGGCATAGCAGTCCTAAAAAGACTACGAAAGAAGCTCCCGAGCCCTCCCCCTCTGTGATAGGCTGTAATTGCCCTGAATGCCGGTAAATCTCCTCCTATCTGATATTGCTTTTGTGTTGATATCGATGCTTTATAAAAATTAACCCAATAATCACTATCTTCAGGAATATATACTATATGCATCTTGTTCAATATGATCAGCTAATACACGTATGGTAAAGAACGTCGTCTAAAATGCAACCTAACAATAACCTTATCAGAATCCAACAATAAATAGTCACCAAAGTCGTTCCTTATATTTATTTCAATGATATTTATATCTTTTAAAAGAAGGGGTACATAGTGCAAGCTGTCATAGGTCCGATCAACAAGCTTGAGGTTTTCTTCAGATCCACCAGCTGTGACAATGCGTAAAAGAGGGGCCATAGTATTTCCTACAATTTGGTTTTCAACAATGTTACAGTAAATATACATAATTTCACAAGGACAAGTCAGATGTATATGTGGTGACCGGCTGGCGCTACGCTCGACAATGTTTACATTTTTGATATTATACAAGTCTCTAGTAATGTCCCCAGCATACAGCAGTTTTTCATCAAACCCTAAAATTTGAGCAAGTTTATTGCTGAGAATGACATGCAATATTTTATTTTCATCAACTGTGAAGGATACTAGTTTTATGCTCTCATCATAATTGAAGCTCATGGGCAAGGCTTCTTCTTCTTCAGATACTTTGTTGATTGCTTTAATGAGAGTCTCGATATCTATATAGCTACCAGGAGGTATCTTCAATTTTATGGTTTCTCCTTTCACTCTATCTACCTCAATAATGTTTTCATCATTTTCGCTGGTCAAGACGATATAACGGCTGTTGGGATAAATTATCTCAGCTAGACCAACCTCCCATTCACCTTCAAGTTTGATTCTATTAGCCAATTTGACACTGTACTTTGATGCTGTTGAACCATGTTCAGTGTTGCTCGGTAAGGTAATGTAAAACTGATCAGACATTTAGACTAGAATGTCAACCTCGCTCTGTGACTTTTCAAGGGTATAATGTCAAGAAGAAACTGTGACAATATATATATATACATATTTATTCATAAAAAAACAACAGTTGGACACATATTAAAATTTTTTACCATAACAAATCTTATGTTTGTATTTAAATTTCATGTACAAAAAGTTGCATACATACTTGTCATTATACACATAGTTTCGATTATCAAATAATTGCAGCAAAATGTGGAAAGAAACCCCACGAACCCTTTGAAAAAGAAAATATAAACAATAAACACCACAAACATAACTATCACTACTTTGTAAACGTTTACAATTGTAGTACCACAATTTACTGTTTTCATTCATAAATTTGATGAAACTAAGCCTATATGGATACATACCATACGAGTCAAAATAATCACAAATTCCACTCCTATCAATGTAAATTGCTATCCAATGTTGTCCAACTTTGGTTGATGGATCTGTATTCACAATTATAGCAATCGGTCTTCTAGATATTTCAAGGTCTAATTTATCGCTGGGGAAGATGCCTAGAAAATGCTTTGAGAGCAACCTATCTTTTTTCACAAGGTTGAGAAGTTCTGTGGCATTCATGATAAATCTTTCTGGTCAATCCACTCGTTGAAATTATCAGGGTACCCTAACCACTTTACAAAAAGCTTCACACTACCATCATGTAACCTGCGCTTGCTAATCACACGCTCTATTTTAAATGTACGAGTTTGATCAAAAATAACCTTCTGGAGTTCTTTCTCATAAAATGTACCATAAATGACCTCCCCTTTTAAATCTTGAACCTTATATACGGGCTGAGACTGGCGTACATTAACTTTTGTTATTAAAAAAAGTTCTTCAGTCCATTGGGGCATATAACCTTTATCAAATTTCTGCCGAAACTTTGACATTCTAACATAATCGCCAACTTTCAGCTTCGGATTCCTCGTATGATCAGCATTGAGTGGGTAAAGACGTTTCCGAATTTCAGGCTCATTATCAAATGTAACACTGCTTGGTTCTGCACCAATTGAACGGTGGAATGAATTATTGTACCCATAAACAAGCTTGTCAATTACATCAATCCATTTATGTGTGCTATACTCTGTGAAATATCGCCACATTTTGGTCTTAATTGTCCGATTGAATCGCTCTATGATAGAACACTTTATGTCCTCATTTTGTGAAGTGAAAAATGAAATATCATGTGACTTTAACAGTTTTTTGAAATCTGCATTCACAAACTCTTTTCCTTTATCAGTCCTAACAACATATGGCTTCCGTCCTTGTGAGATAATATGTTTGAACGCTGAAGATACATTTTTCCCACTCTTGGATTTTAGGGGATGTATCCAAGAGTACTTGCTGAATATATCAATACAGGTAAGCATGTACTTGAAACCTTCATTATGATTGCTGTAAGCCTGCATATCAACCAGGTCCAGTTCCCATTGTGCATCAATACCACTAGAATATATGCGATTTCTTGGGAATGTTCGTATGGCTTGCTTGTGTAGTGTGTATGAATCTTGCTTTGATAACCATTGCTTTACAAATTTTAGTGTTATGCCACAATCTAGAGATTTGGCTTTTTTAAATAAGCTTTGTATGCTGGAAAATGAGCATGCTTCATCCAAGTTTCTATATAACTTCTCCAGTAACTGCTCCCTAGAATGGGGAGTACCTCGATTGGTTGGGTTTGTTGTTTTTGGCATTTGAATAAGTCAACTTCTTTCTAACTGAAGGTGGTGAATTATAGGATGGATTCTTTCTCAATTCTGTTATGAGTTTCCACCGCTTTGGATTTCCAATGTATTCCCTAGGTATATTCAACTCTACTAGTTTTTGAGCCAGATGCTGGAAGCCTTCTGGCGGTGATGATGCGGGCCTGTCTCTTGTGAAGTCATGCAACAAATCAACAACATTGCTGTTAGGTATTAGTTCGCTATCAACTATAAGTTCTCCTTTATCATTAGTATTGAAGCGGTTGCTGGCTTGGATAAAGTCAATCAATTGTTGAGCCTTCTTGATTTTGGTTTTAGGTAAACCATTTAGCATTTCTTTCTTAAACAATGGCGTGTCCCTGTCTTGCTCACCATTCATTAAAGATGCTGCTTCAACTTCATTTAAAGTGTCTTTTTGTTCTCCTCCATTGCTCTCCAGACTGTCGATAGTCTGTACTTTCACTGTTGCTGGGGCCTTTGCATCCTGATCAAGTTTTAAGTACCGTACAAATAACTGATGATATAGTTTATGTTGGTCTTCTGCTGGCAATGATTTGTCCTTCATGATTCGATCCATTTCTTGTTTAAACTCTTCAAGTTCTCTAGAAAGACCATTCATAGTGTAATTGGTGTTTGGCTTGATTTGACTGTTGAATACATCTTGAGGTACAAGAATCATCTTATTGGTATATTTCATTATGACTTATCCAATAGTTTCGGCAATAATTCAGCTGCTAGAGTAAGTAGAGATGGAATAATTAACGGTAAAAAGCCCCCTGATTGAATAAGCTTCTTCTGTTTCAATGCCAAATTCCTCTTATTTCTTGTACCAATAAATCGAATTATGTCTTTATACTTTCTGAGCTTCTTACGTTCCTTGTTTGTCAGCGGTAGATTTCCCTTTAGTAAATTGTAGCAGATCTCACAAATACAGCGAGTAAATTCTATGGGGCATTTTTGTATAAAATGAGCTTTTTGTTTGCTATTGCATTGCTTAAGTACATGTAGGTGGTGAATATATTTTTTCAGTAGCCTACTCATCTTGGAGCAGCCTCCTAGAGATGTTTTGAAATTGAATGTCATTTTTCTTACTAACCCACTTATATACTATTTTTAATTTCCTCATTTCTGAGAATTTTCTCTAGAAACTTTATTTCAGCAAGATTGACTTGCAAGCCCTCTGAAAAATTAAGGTAAACTGGTGTGAGTGAATGATTTTGGCAGCACATAGTAAATAAAGTAGTTATAATCTTTTTTGGACAGTCAAGATCAGAAACTGTCGCAGTTGTGTTGCAAATGATTGACTGCTCGAAAACTATCTTGAAATCATCAATACTAAATCTGTCAAACATTGTTACCCTGGTAATAGGGCTAGCACTTGCATAATTAATAATTAGTATTTTCTCATTAAAAGCATTTTCGGCTTCCCCAAAATGAATTGAAGCTTCAAGATTAGTAATAATCAGATTGAGCAGTTGTGCTGTTTGTCTAGACGTTAGGGTGAATGTATGAGTATGAAGCCCCAGAAATTGTTGATTAATATTACAGCAACTGTATACATATGGGTTATGCGGAACCTTTATTGGACAATCTTTTAGCTCCTGAAGAATTGAGCCTTGAATTGGACATGTAATTGAGCGTGAAAGAAATTTCTGCAATCCAATTTGGGTGCTTATGGTTAAATTGTAAACCTGAGTTTTCTTCATGAGGCCTGGAGCCTTGACAATGACCAAACCACCATATGGGGTCAGTCTCGAGCTGTTGCAAACACCTAGTTTATTTATTGCAAAAACAGATAAAATTAATACAATACGTAATGTTACCATAATTTGAATTGAAACACCTCTCCACTATAAAACAAAACCCGAAAATGATTTCAAAACAAAAACCAGCACCTTATATAAGATCTCCCAACTCGTTATGCAAAACATGCGTAAAATAGGCATCTCGTACAATAGAACGAGCGGTGTTCATATAGGTGAACAGGATTTGATTATCTTTTGAGAGGCTATTGTACATAGCCTCTACAAAAATCCTGTCCAAGTGTTCATTGGTTAAATTTTCCATTAAATGGGTAACAAAGTACCAGAAGGGCGCCAATTTTTGACACCCCGTAAGGTTCATTGTCTCATTGTGTTCCTGTGCCAGCCGTTTGAAGGATTCCTTGGATGTTTTGGAAAAACGGGTCCAGAGAACATCGCCAATGACACTCTTGTGTCTCTTCTCAATGTTTCGCCCTAGAATATCCAAAAAAATGGTTTAGATTACTATTACCCATTCCCATAAAACTTTAAATACCTTGTACAATATGGTGGAGCTTGAGCATCACAATTTTGAAGGCAGCGGACATTTTATCTAGCGTCTATTCAATGGGAAATCAAAATTGTATAATGAATGTTCCAATATCGGAGCATACAAATGCTGAATGATGCTATTTTTGAAACTAGGATGAAGTGAAGTTTGTTTGCTTAGTTATAGAGCTACATGGCGATGATGATGAACTGAACAAGGACCAGAAAAATCCATACAGAAAAAGCAGGAAGCACAAAAATGATGCAATTTTTCGATAATGTCCTGTAGTAAAGTATTGGGCAAATGAGCACATTCTCCTCTGGAGTTTTGAAGGGTATGAAACATTTGGAGTTACGCTAGAGCAATCCATGAATTTGCTACCCTATGACAACCTCTTTGTATGTTATGAGCTAAATAAGACTGATGAATAATATTTAATTTCACCCTTTTATCTGGGCATATAAACCATCATTCCATTATCATCTGGAAATATTTTAGTCCGAAGCCGCAAAGCATCAGGTGTACCCTGAGTCAAATCAATCAGGAGATAACCATAGGCTTCAGTGGTTGCATCTTCAAATGCCTCAGCAAAATGTTTTGATTTAGGAAACATTTGTCTGCCTAGTGTCTGTACTTGCATTCTATCTGCAGGATTCTTCTTTAAGATGAGATATTGGGCATTAATTCTACTAGTGCGCATGCCTTCAAAGAAAGCATTTTGAACAATGTGAACTATGGATAAATTCCAATGATGTGACCCTCGAGTAAATTAGTCGTTCAATCGTCTATCATTCTTCATCTCCTGCATCATATCATCAAGAATTAATAACTGAGGTGAGTGTTGGAACTCTTTAAAATCATCTAGAGGTGGTATACCTTCTGTGAAAGATATGTTTGAAACATCCTTTTGTAATTCATTGTATGCATTCTGCCATTCAGTGTAGGACCACACTATGCGATTAGGTGAGGGATAGATCATTTCCTCAGAAAATCTCACCAATTTTTTTACCAATTCAGTTTTTCCTGATTTTGTGGGAGCTGATACAATGCAGTTAAAGGGGTGCTTCCACCTAAAGTCCATGTTACTGGTGTTTATTCTCTATACTACCAAATAATGACAATAGTAACAAATGAAGGAATAAAATACAAATGCACAATATTTATACATTTTCTGCTGTAAACTGCCATCCATATGGTACAGTATCAAAGTTTTTCAATAAAATCCGTTTGTCGTAGACTACACAGAATTTTTTTGATACTGTATGCGTGATGATTTTATGTCCCTCACGTTTCCTTCCAATACGATGTGAAACTACATCTATCTCTTGTCAGCTCTCCCTTTGACAAATAAATGGACCATATTCTTCAAGCTGTGGAAATTGACCTGCCGGCTGGCCATTTTTGTGAGTGTTATTCCACGTACTTTGGTGACCATTGACTTCTTATTGTCGATAGAGCGGGAAACAACATATGCATAGTTTTTTGGACCACCACTCACAAATTCAGAAATGAAGGCAGTAGGGCCATACTCCTGCAATTCATTGGTCATTTCTCCCAAAGACCAACCAATTGGTACTTTGTATTCATCATGAATCTGAGGGTGGTCCAGGTAGATGACACTATCTGTGTCGAAGTAGAGCACTCTCTCACCCAATTTTTCTAGGTATGAGTATAAGGTCAAGCGTGCCTGGGCAGTTGTGTATGCGGCAATAACTGGATTGGTATAGGGTAATATTTCAGCTAGGTCATCGACTTGGGCGTGAGTGACTGACACCAGATGGTCACTGATGATCGTAATGCTATGTACAACAGTTGAACTATCAAATACCAAGCTGAAATATTCCTTTGGATCCGTAAAATATGTTGTTTTGATCTGATTATTTCGTTGACCAAACTATAAAAAAGCAAGCCTATTGATCCTACTAAAACGTTCCACCACTCCTTCGATACTAAAAAAAAACAAACAAAAAACATACTTTTCCCCAGAATGAATTCAACATAAGTTTAGCCAATGCTCGCTTCCCTAAATTTTTTGCAATTTTTGATCGATCCAGCTCTATACCTTCACGTAATTCTACTTCACGCAGATATTGGTCCCGGCTCTCCTGGTCAGTGCATTGAGAAGGCCATCCCTCAGCTTCCTGTAGATTTCAAAGAATGAAATTAAAAACCCATGTGCCTTGAAAGAATACAAGGTATTTACCATTTTCAATTTCATGAATGAATTAACATATTGGCCAAAAAGTCCATCATTTCCAGCTTGTGGGTCATATCTCGAAACATTTTCATAGTGCCAGACTTCCAAAATATTGGTCACCTGAGAAAATGGATATAAGTGGAAGGAAAACAAATTGAAAATGGATTGGACTTACTTTGTATCCAACATCTACTGCCTTATACAATTCGCATGTCACCCAGGTGCCACACAGAGCCCTTTCGCATTCATCATGATTACATGATTCAGTCCTCTGATCTCTTGTACATTTTTCGCAAAGTGGAAACAGTAATTTACCACCATGTCGGAATGGCAAAACAGGATGGTAGAGGTTTTTTGGAGGCACCACAAAGCATTTAACAAGACCTTCATACGGTTTGTTCTCTTTTGTAATGGGCTCAAATTCATCAGTAATTATTTTTGGATGACCAATAGGATACGTTCCATATTTGTTAGTGTATGGGTACAAGCTACATACATCAACGTACCGTATCTGCTCATTCTGTTTGACTTTATGGTACAATTTTACAGCATTTGTACGGCCACCATAAAATGCTTAAAAATATTTGAAGATTATGCATCATATTGTAATATTTTTTTTTGCCATCTTACCATGTCGTGGATTCAATGGTTCGAAGAATCTAGTACATAAAGCAAACAGTTTCTTCATATTTGCATCTTTCTGTAGCATGTCCGCAAGTTCGCACTCCCAAAGCTCTACAACTTGAAGCCCATGCTCACGAATAAGATAATATTTTCGCTCTACTGTGTGCAAGTAGGCCTCCCGTGCATTCATCCTACCATCAGCAATTATCTTGTTTCGATCAAGAATGCACTTTGGACACCCATGCCAGTAGCACCCATAAAACTCATAGACCACGTCGCCGCATTTACCATCAACTCTATAGGGCCCAATGCGTACTTCTCTACCATTATTTGCATGTTGAATATTGATATTATTCTTTTTACTTAGCCATGTCAACCACACAATAGCTTTAGCAGACTGTACATCTCTGCCGCGATATCCATTTTGGGGTATGAGACCTATAGTTTTTGGTTTCAAAAATAACTTTCTAAATACACGATTACATGCACCAGCTATTGTTAGTGATTTTGCAAATGGATCCACAGTGGTCTCCATCATAAAGAGATCTCTGAATTTCATACTGGCTTTCAGCAAAACATCAACATCGCTATCGCAATACTTTATTAATTCTTCTTGGAAGTTGAATACCTTCATAAAATACAACATGTTGTTTTAATACTTTAATAAAATGTAAAAATGTTCTTACCTTCCCAATTTGGTTCTTGTACCACTGTGTAAAGTTGCCATAGGCAATGGGTTTCATACCAGATGGAGCATAGTAGAATGCCTCAGGCCATGAACCAACATAGTTCCAATTTTCCAACTTATTAAATAAATGGGGAAAAAATCCTTTGGCTGATTCCTCTATTCCGAAAGCTTTGGGTAGTGCAGACAATGCCATTGGCAAAAAATTGAAGGAATCAATTATCTTTATACTGCCAACTGACAAGGAAATTATCTGCAATCCTATAAAATATACTACTCTCAAACACTGTAATTATACTTTCTAATGTGGCTCACCTTTAGTCACAACTTTGGGAGCAATGCCTTCACCATACAGGTATTGCAAGATGAAGTGTGCATCAAATCCTTTTGCATTATGAGCAATAGCAATTGTGTTTTTCATTTTGGGGTTAAACAAAAACCGGCAAAAGTTTTTAATGCAGTCTTCACCCTTGAAGATTTGCTTTGATGGTCCACATCTTCCACACTGAGCTTCAAAGTCTCGGTCTCTGCAGTCATCACAAATGGTATGAGCAATACACAAATTTGGCACGTGCAATAGCTCCTGCCCCAACTTGGTTTCCTGGACAACCCTCTCTTGTGTTGTCTCAAAGTCAAAAAAGACAAACCGTGGTATAGTTTCAACATCATTTCCCCTGTTGTTACTGGTTCGTGCAATCTCGACAGCACTACTCTCATATTCATCATCTTCAGCATCATCAGCATGATCACTGTTGTTACCACCATCATCGTCTTCATTTTCTTGATCAACATTTTTCATATAGCATAAGTGGCCTGAAATATAAAGTGAATTGCAGGAATGATCATCGCATTCTATTCTTGCAAATTACCTTCTTGGAGCACCTCCTCATTACATGTACGACACTTGAAGTAGCCACATTTATGCTTATGTATGTGTGCCTGGCTGACTTGTTTTCGGCATTTTTCACATTTTTTAATCCTGTCGCAAATTGACACTCCAATACCAGTACCAGACTGGTCAACAGTCTGTACTGTAGAGCTCGTACTAGGACCCTGATATCCTTGCCTATACTTGCGCAGATGATTCTGATAGCAACATTCATTTCTAAAGAAACGATTACACCCATTACAATGGGAAATTCTTCCTTCCTTGCATGGGGGTCGATGATAACACGATGAACACTTGTTGATGCATCGATGAGTTGTCCTATCATTATACGCTACATTGCAATCTGCGCACCAATAACCACGCATGAAAAATGCAGCCATCGATGTGATAACGGTAAAATGATCATCATGGTGGTATAGGTGGATGACTTTTTCAGCATCAGTGTTTTTACCTTAAAAGAGGAAAAAATCTTTCTTTTTTAATTTAGCAAAATTTAAGATTATAAATACCTTCAAATATCATGGCACAATAAGCATCCTTGCTAAAAACTTTGATCCTATACTCGGGTATTACATCTTGTATCATATTCAACTCTTGAATACCACAAGGTCCTTTGTGGTTCTGTAGTCCGGCTCGAACCATCAGCTCATGAGCTTTTCTAGTTTGAAGAGAACGAGGATGAGGATTTTTTGTGCGAATGGTGTTCCACTGATATTCTGGATTGTGCTTATTTAGCATTGCAATTGCAACAACAACAGCCCTTGCGAGGCACAGGTTATCATCCTTGTTATTTATGGTGATGAAACAACCACCGTGCCCTCTATTTAGTGAATCATGATGAACAAAGTATTTTTGTTTATTATGATTGCCTGAGCCTGATGGCGCTGTGACAGTAACAATACGAATCACTGCCTCAGGGTCTTCGAGATTGATTTCTTTGTTTGACTGCAAAACACGCTCAAATTGCTCAACAATAACTTGACCAGTCATATTTTTTTCGTGGACGAAAATGCACATAAATTGGCTCATTTAGGTTAGGATGAAAATAGGTTGCACCAACAAGAGCATCTGGCGAAGTTGCCCCAAGTATTTGCTGCAGGGCGTGATCAAAGATTTCATCTATATGTTCATATAAATTTTGGCAATTTTCGAGATTGCGCAAGTAGAATTGTCTCGCCTCGCCTTGTGTTCCGAACCTCCTTACTCTCTGCACTACCGGTTCGCCTATATGATAAAATTCCGATGCATCAAATGATCCACCTGATTGCTGGTCGAGACCGCCACCTATCTGATCGTCTTCATACCACTCATCAACAACCTCAATATCATCATCATCATACCCGCTACCCTGATCTTGGTTATTTTGTTGCTGTTGTTGTTGTTGTTCTTCTTCTTCTTCTGAAGATATGTCTTCAAAAATTAAATCTTGATCCTTGCATCTTTCTTCTCTTTCTTCTTCTTCATCACTCAACTCTCCCTCCTCCATCCCAGATAAGGATACATCCTCCAGAATGCAGCTGCAACAATTTTCGTTGGGTGAAATGATGCTTCCTATAACATTTACTCTTGAAATCTAGTAGGAGTGTGGGAGAACATTCTTACCACCAGTAGATAATACCGGCACTTCAGTTCCATTTTCTGTGTGGGTCCAATCTATGGCATTCTCATCAACATCAATACTGATACAGTAGGAATCATTGGAATTCTGATGGTCCATAACTATGGGTTTCAGTGTTGTAGCAAGAAACACAGGAAATAATAATCAAAGTATTTCACTAGTAATGTTCCTTTTATGGAGCTGTGAAGCATTGTTTCTGTTGATTCTGTTGATAAATTTAGCAACAAAAAATATCATCATGCTACAATCTCTGTGATGAGTAGGCAAACACTTCTCTGTAACTGTCACCTTCTTTGGTAGGTATGACACGGCCATTTTTTACCATGCAATTAAGGAGTCCAATGCTGGGATACTCGTTGAACTTGGACACCAAAACGTGAATAGCAGATCCCAACGAAAATTCCATGAGAATAAGTTGACAATATTAGAGCCTGGTTATAAAATTATCCAGCAAATATAAAACGTTCAGATCAACCGATTTATATATATATATATATTTTTTTTTATCACACTGGATGGTAAAACCAGGAAGAATATTCATGCATGCAGTCTTGCTGAGTAAATAATTTGTTTCTGTCAATCCTGTATAGCATTCATGTTTTGAAGCATACTGTAGATCATAATGTTTGAAGGCTATGACTGATGCTATTTTTGTTATGCTTCTATACTTCCCGATTGACTATCATTTCATAGGGACAGAAAATCTCCAATCATTCAAAAGCACAATATGACTCCAGCTTGTCCCCTAGCAGTTCGAGAGCCCGCTGTTTTTGTTGAGGTAATTACTTTTTAAGTAACCCTGCTAGTCTCAAACTCCATGGTATAGCAGCAAGTGCTGAGCAGGAAACTTTGTCTTTTTCAAGTTTTATTGTTGTACTCTACATTTAATTTTCCCAATTACTTTTCGCCTACATGAAAATTGATTAATCGATACTCCTCTAATAGATATACCCACCTTTAAGGTAACTACCAGCCAGTATGGCATTACTAATAATGTATTGTCAGTTGGTGCTGAGGTTGAGGTGTGCACAATGAAAAAAAGATCCCCTAAAGGTAATGATTGCTTGATGCATTTATTTGTGTCTATTATATTCAATGTCTTCAGAGTATTGCTTGATATATGATACGGCCCACAATAATAATGTCAACCACAACAGAGTGCTTCCTACAAGTATGTACATTGTTTTCTTCATATTTCTGACCTGACATTTTCTTTGCAATCTAGATATTGAATCAACCCTACAATTCATGCAATATGAAATTCACCAGCTGTCCTGTCAATTGAGAAGTCTTGAGGATATACTCCACATATTAGTGATAACACACTGAATGTTTTCCTTATGATTTTGTATGTTGGTGTAAATGAATTGAAATAAAACATGTCTCGCAGGTTACAAAAAAAATTGGACATTTGTACACCCACAATAGGAAAAAATTTACTACACACGTACAGCTTTTGCTTTTATATACAGCTTTTTACCCACTCATTTCATCGAGTTCGTTGATCAGTGGCAACATCCCCGGCTACCAACAGAACGACCAAGGTTCGAATCCGGGTGCGATCACTTTTTATTTTCTTTGGACTTCTCTGGTGAATTCGACGACCCTTATGGGATGACGTCAAATATCATCCAGAGGGTCCATACTTACTACTCAGGCACAAGTGATACATATCTTACAGTATGATCACATTATATGATGTGCAAATACATTTCATTTACTGCATCTTCTTGGAAAGTTCAAGAAACTCGCACAATATTATATCATACTCTGTTCATGTACATTCTACAATTTTCTAGAATATTCCGTGATTTTCCTTGATAGAATATGTTATTTTGCATTTATTAATTAGACTATTCAGTACATTAGTATTGTATGTTGTGTTAGTTAGCTTTTTAAGTGTGGCCATTCCTAGGCTGGTATTCCAGTTGTTGTGCAGGTCTTTCCTTAAGAGGCGTAAGAAAAGATATCTCTGGTCTGAACTGACCTGTTAGAAGTGATCCCTTGGCTAAGCCTCGGTGATAGTGCAACAGTCCGGTTCCCCAGACCTACAACAACAACAAGAACCTTAACTGTAAGTACGGGGGCCTCACCAAGGACCTCCGCAGTCTCCTAGCTGAGACAAGGAATCCCCTCAGGGATAAACTTACTTGGGTATAACCCGTAAGGGGTTTCTCAAAGCTTACCTGATGTAAGCTGGCACCTGGGCCTCTGGCCCTCCGCCTTCGTCGCTCGGAATAATCTAAATAAACAAACAAATGTATTAAACAATAAGTCCGACGAAATATGTAAAAGAATGCGGACAAACCACAATGAATATTATGTAAAAATAAGATGAAGCGCTGGGAAGTTTTAATGGACGCCAGCAATAACAAAGTAGTATAAAATTAATGATAATAGTGAACGAATGATTTTCACTATATCTTTTTGGTCTTTCTTTGGCGCTCCATTTCAATGCAAATGTCTGCGCCGCTGGTCGTCCATCTTTGTCGATTTGCATGTCGATTTCCCATCATGAATTGGCATCAACAGGGTGCCCAACACAGTTGGATATTTGAAAATAATCCCAAGGCTATTCTATTTTCAAGTTGGTCCAGTAGTTATTGATGACACAACAGTCTGTTGTCTGATGTCATGCAATCTATATACAGACATTCATCTTTCAGAAGCAGCACTTGGTTTAACAGATTCGCCGTACAAGCAAGAATTTTTCATTAAAGACGAATACGATACAGAAAAGAAATCTCGTGGGATTACGTTAAGTCCACATGCATTTTGCAGCGCAATCATTGAAATGATCCCATTCTCGACTGAATATATGCAGAGTAAATTCAAAAGTAAAGAAAATTTGAATTTATGACTGATTTTAGGATAATACATTCTAATCATAATATCAGATTGCAAAACACGCTGATGGACAGCTGAAAGTATACCAGTGGACAAAAAGCATTCTTACACATATTTATTGATGACAGATTTATTGTAATGTTTGTTATCATGTGAATTATTTATTTTTTGTTGCAACATGTGAAGCACAGTACATTTGCAAACCAATAATGGCTGTAAGGTCCGAAAGATGAATGGAAGGTCCGGCTAAAGACAGGCTAGAGTCAAAAGATAGGGAAACTATTGTTGCATGGTAACATACAGCATTCCACCCATAGGATTGATGTTTCAGCCAATCTATGGGTACCAAACCTGGCCATTTTTGTTGAGCCCTGGTTGGGATAGTCACACCTAGCCCAACATTGACTGGTGGTAGGACAGCTCTGGCACCACCCAGGAGGCCCTTCAACACTGGTGACCTTACCCGGGCCACCTGTTGCTCCAAGGCGGAGGGGTGTTGTATGGTAACATACAACGTTCTACCTGTAGGATTGATGTTTTAGCCAATCCACGGGTTCCAAAACCGGCCTTTTTTGTTGAGGCATGGTTGGGATAGTAATGCTTAGCCCAACATTGGAACACAGTGCATTTTAGACCCCACTTTTGCAGGATGGCTCTAGAGCCCAAATGGTGAAACTAAGGGCAGACTAGAGACAGGCTAAGGCTAAATAGTGGGCTAACCAACTCTTTATTTATTTATTTCGTTATTTATAGTCCGATTATTAGAGACTTGGGTACAGATCCCCTTGCTGACTTCAAGGTGTACTGCAGGCTATGACAGTTATCTGGTTTAGCCTCTGTGAATCTAGTTGGAGAAATATCAGTATATATATTGTCAGAACTATTGCAACTTCCTTATATAAACCCAAAGGCCATTCTGATCTACTACCACATCTACCCTACATGTTCATCATTTGGCCTGCCCTACATCAGACATGTGTGGCACGAATTTTCCAGGAGGAGAGGGTCCTGAACTTTTTCATTGAGGGGGTCAGGAAATAGAAGGCTCTGAATGCATGTTCATCATTAAAAAATATCATAAATAAAAAATTAGGGAAAAATTTTTTGTACATTGGGTGTCTGGCGGTACTAGGAGAATTTTGTACATTGAGGGTCTGGAGGTACTTTCTACACCCCCTGTATCATCCCACATGCTGAGGCTTTGGGCATACTTTCTAAATGCCCTGAATCAGAATGCATGTTATACGACTTGGGATCAAATTTCATGCTCCACCATACTTACTACACCTCCTTGTACTGCCCCAAAAATTATAAGTGGCAGGCTTTGGAGCCTGTATTTATAACATGCTTATGCTTTGTGTACTTCCTGTAGGCACCCTTATGATTACTTTTCTTTCATGCTAGCATGAGCAGTGACCACTTGCATCTGATTGGTCAATTTTGATTGCAGTGAGCAAGTTGTGACAGCCCACCTCATCATAGTAGTCCTGCCTGCTAAGTCAATAGGATTAACAAGGATTAACATCAGAAAACTTGTCTGGGATATGTTGAAACTGTATAATAAACGAAGTTTTGTAGAAAAATGAGAAGCATCATTAGATCATTAGATTTCAACCCGTATGGATCCATATACATCCTGTGTGAAAAAGTGTATGTCTCAATAAATTCCCCGTAAATTTTTACCTAGTGAAGGCAAATATAAACCATTTTTTGCATTAGATGTGCAAGAAAAATTAGTTTTTAATTTTTTTCAAAACGAAGCAAGTTTACTGTAATCTAAAATCAGTAATTTTCATTTTTCTTCTCATCGTGAAATTTTTTTTGTTGGTTTGTCGCCATTTGTAAAATTATATCGAGGCGTGGTAGGAGGCAGGAGAAGTTGGGTCCAAGGATCGTCCTTAATGCACGTGTTTCCAACACCCATGATTTTCCCGAAAACTTAAACTATTTAAGTACCTAAACCCCAACGTAAAATGATCCAAATGAGAAAACCTTTGGTTTCCTAATTTGAATACTGAATGCTTAAACCGAAAATAGAAGGATAGACACCTAATGAAAAACAACTTATGTACACAAAATGCGACGTGGGCAGAATTAATATGCAATACGTCCGGTGGGGTTTAGAAATGGGGAGGCCTGGGAATGATGACCAATAGCAAAAATACCACGAGAATAATAATGAAAAAGAATTCACTGCACGCATGCCGAATCCGGGCTATAGTAAGACACTCTTCAATGTTCCACTTCATCCGGTCCAACTTGAACTTGCGCGCGTCTTTACAGAATCAACAAACTTACATGAAAAATCATAGAATCGGCGGAAACACACTACAACACCTGGGTCAGTCTTTTGGTGTCAGTTCAGAAAAATGATAGGAACAAGTAAAGATGTGTTTATTCGCATGTATAAGGCTTTTTACTGCGTGGGAATTGCTTCAGCCATTTTTTTCTAGTTTTTTTAGCATTTGACACTTTATTAAGCTGCAGGAAATATTAGGTGGTATGAGCAGCATGTATGATTTGTCTGATTGGGTATCCACAATTTCTCATACTCGGGCAAGGCTTTGGCATCAGTCTGATTGTATTCTGGAGTAAAAAAAGATGAGGAATCTGTCGAACGCAAAAGAACAGTGTCTGGTGCAAAGCAGATGTGTCGTTGCAGGAAGGGTATCACAGGCCGCAACAGATTCATAGGGGTTAAGTGAAAATCTGTCGTAGGCAAAAAATCATGTGTGAAAAGATTGTAAAGAATGCTCCATCATTTCATAAAAACTGCGCCTCTGACTGCTAGTCTCAAGAACCAGGTTCCATTCCGGGTGTAACCCAAAATTGAATTTCTGATAGCTGGCCCAGGCAGACACAGCCTTTCATCCTCTCGGGGTAGATAAATTGTGTAGGCGAGCTTGGAACGCTGCTTGCCGGGGTCCACTCAGCCCAGTTAGCATGTTGGCGATAGTGCGGCGAATGAGGAGGTGGGCCTATTCCATTATGAGGTAGGTAGCCGATCAAGTCCTGCTTGTCAGGCAGATGCCAGCCTGTGGAATGTGGCCTCCACTAGGCGGTAAAAAGCACCGGAAGAGTGCCTCTCATACAAGGTGGGCACTTGTATGACCGTATAGTCCTGTAAAGCCTGCCTTTCCAGCTATAGGAAAAATGGGTAGGTGTACCCGCAGAAATTTAAAAAAAAAGGAATATGATGGAAAATGCTAACATTTGAGTTCATCTATTCTACCCTTACAACTACTCTAGTTATGGATGGCCGAAGCATTATATATTTTGTTGTATAAAAACTTATCAAGCGAATCGTCCTATCTAACAATGTTGGTGTGCAAACAACTGCTTTGAGTGCCACGACAAACCATAGTAGAAAACAACCACTCAGGATAGGAGCAAAAAATAAGAATGAATTTATCACAACCTTTTCTGTCAGTGTAATCTTTGAGGTTGTGAACCTTCTGCAAACTTTGAACTCTAGAAGATGCTTTCTTGCATCCCTTCGGCACTGTACTACGCTCCTCCTTGTTTGACCTAAATTGCTTTCAACGATCCTAATTTTCTCTAATGGTGAGCAACTGCTCTACTGCTACTGCTCCACACATTATAAGTGGAAGGCTAGCCTATACTTATAAGATGCCTATGTTTTGTGTACCTCCTGTATGCACTCATATAACTACTTTCATTTCATTCTAGCATGAGCAGTGACCACGTGCATCTGATTGGTCAATTTTGCTCCCAGTCTCACAGTTAGCAAGTCATGATAGTCCAAATCATCCCAGTAGTCTTGCCTACTAATTTGATAGGAGTAGTTATATGGGTCCATAGAGTCGATACACAAAGTATACCTTTGTACAAAACATATACGTCTAAGTATGCTGTTTCAAGTGTGCAGATAAAATGTACAAAGAGGGTGTAGAAAAAATGCCTTAAGCTTTGATGTGCTAAATTCGACTCTCATGTAGATGGATGCCCAAAGCCTCGATGAGTAAAGTTTGACCTCAATGTACTTCAGCTGATTTGGACGTTAAAATCGATGATGCGATGTCCCCGTAAACATTTTTAAAAAACACCTACGGGTCATAGGATCTAACAATGTGATGGTTTTACTAATTTTTTGCAAAATTCTTACAAATATTTTGTTTGGTGCAGAATTTTTACATACTCAGGACACGTTCTTTGATGATTAGCTATGCTAAAGCATTGTTCTTGAGACATGTTTTTCACTGTTTCTGCACCCAGTCTTCCACTTATTTTCTGAAAAATATGTTCTGAATCATGGAAAATGTATCCTGAAAACAGTGCTGAAGCATAAGGAATCATCAGAAAACATGTCAAGAATATGTAAAAATTGTGCAACAAAAAAAAATTTTCACTGAGAATTTTGTAGAAAAATGAGCAAAGGCCATTATATCATTAGATTTTAAGAGTCGCATAAAAATTTTTTTGAGGAGATATTAGTTCATCAATTCTAACATCATGGTCAGCTGGAGTACATTATTGAGGTCGATTTTTATCATCGAAGGTTTGGATTTACTTTCCACACAGAAGTCGAATATTACACATTCAAGCTTCAGGCGCACTCTACATTGAAGTCAAATTTTACACGTTTAAGCTGCACGTGTACTTTCTACACCCCCTGTATCATCCTGCACAATTATGATGGTATACTTTGATGTAATGTTTTGTAGAGGTGTATCTTTTGCGTACCCCCTGTATGGGCCGGTATAACTACTGATAAGGTAAAATTAAGAGACATTATTCATGTCATGAGTAGTCTGCTAGTAGTTCATGATTAACCATGCCCTTGGGGTATGTCACTTGAAGCCAATACCACTTGGGATTGTTTGAATCTGACTGGCTCATTTGGCTTGCAGTCTGATGTTTTGAGGGTGGTTTCAAAATTCTAACCCTACCGAAAGACTGTAATAGACTGCTCAAAGTGTAAAATGATATGTTTACACTCATACCCTATTGCAGATATCAGGTGTGTGACGTTAGGAAAGGTGGTGTAAGGGAGGAGATAGGAGATGAGCATTCCTCATGTTGAAGGGCTTCCTGGGTGGCACTAGAGCTGTCCCACTACTGTCCAATGTCAGGGTAGGTGTGACCATCCCAACTGGCACTCATGAAAAATGGCCGAGTTCAGCACCCATGGGTGGGCTGAAACATCAATCTAAAGGGTGGAATGTTGTATGTAACCATACAACATCCCTCCCCCTTGGAGCAACAGCCTGCCTGTGGTTTGGTCCCCATAGTTGACGGGCTTCCTTGGGTGGCACCAGAGCTGTCCCACCACTGGCCAATGCTGGGATAGGTGTGACTATCCCAACCAGGGCTCAACAAAAATGGCTGTTTGGGACCTGATGGCAAAAAAACATCAATCCCACAGTTGGAATGTTGTATGTTACCATACAACACCCCCCCCCCTTGGATCAACAGTGGCCCTTGGTACAGCCACCAGTAATGAAGGGCTTCCTGTTTGGAAACTGAGCTGTTCCACCACTGGCCAATGTCAGGGTAGGTGTGACCATCCCAACCAGGGCTCCACAAAAATGGCTAGGTTTTTGGGATCTGTGGAATGGCTGAAACATCAATCTAATTGGTGGAATGTTGTATGTAACTATAAAACCTCCCTCCCCCCTTGGAGCAACAGGATGCCCCTGGTACAGTCACCAATCTTGTAGGGCCTATCCCACCACTGGCCAACGCCAGGGTAGATGTGACTATCCCAATCAGCGCTGAACAAAAATGGCTGAGTTCAGGACCTGAGAATTGGCTAAAACATCAATCCTATGGGTGGAATGTTGTATGTTACTATACAACACTCAGAAAAGAGGGCAAAAAAGTGCTATGGGAGTCGTAGGCAAATGTTGTACTGTAGGTGGAGAGATGCTACTATTTGACTTCTACTGTGGATGTTACAGAATTTATAACACAGTGATTGTCCATGGATGTTGACAGTTTGGAGGAGATTTCAGCAATCCTGGTTCAGGAGTGGCACCCAGCACCCGAGAA
The DNA here is from genome assembly GCA_963922205.1 of Romanomermis culicivorax. NCBI lineage: Eukaryota > Metazoa > Nematoda > Enoplea > Mermithida > Mermithidae > Romanomermis > Romanomermis culicivorax. The sequence continues at coordinate 64,086 of CAWUHX010000455.1, forward strand.
GTGATGGTACATTAGTACTATGTGCAAATCCTGTGAGGGAGAAACCCAAAGTAGGACTGAAGGGTAAGTTGACGCTTGAGAATGTTGGGGATGTACTTACGGTAGCAGTCGTGGCTCATCTGTGCAAAATTGGTGAATTGGACAAAGCCACAATTCGACCAAAAAGAAGGATGTTTATTCATTCTTATTTTTTCGCTGTATTGTGGGCGAGTCGCATCCATTCTTATTATATTTTTTCACTTCATGCCCAGTAAAAGTAATGCTCAACTAGTTTATATATTAGTAATATAATACTCTCGCACATTCAGTGGAGGAGGGAGCCACTTTACATGGATCCATCACCGAGGAAAACTCCAGCCTTTCCTGGATGTCATTATAGTGAGATCTTTATATATTTGTAAACCTTTAGGAATTATCTGGAGACACCCTGATTGCTTTTCAATTGCAAGAGTTAGAATTTCCAGTTACTGATCAGTGACTGGAGGTTGTGTTTATTCCTGCTTAAGGACTGTTGCATTGTGTTTAGCTGATTGCCAATAGGAAGCTCCTTTGAGTGAGATACAGTATTCAGTTGCATACAAGCGGATAGTTTCTTTAGTTATATTGCTGAAGTCTTCAGATCTAAGCAGACAAATAAATAGAACAAGTGGTGGCTTCTGACGCTTGCAATATGAAAGAGTGCAGAGTCACCCGAGGTGCTACAAAACCCAAAGGTTTCTAAAAAGCTTTAGAATGCAAAAAATACTGAGGAAACCTCGGGGCGGACTTAACTAATGATTCCACCTGGTACAAGGCATGATGAGTCAGATGAATCCTTTGGCACTGCCCCTCTGGTATCTAATACTACGAGCAAGCAAAAGGGCTCTGATTCAAGTGCTATAAGTCAGAGAGCTGAGGAAAAATTGGAAATTGAGAGAGAGAGAGAGAGTTTGGGCCCTTTTCTCTTGCTGCTTGGGGTAAAATTCTGAAGTATCAAAATACATGTGTGTGAGAGTGAACTCGGTATTTATACCAGCAGGAGTGGGTTCGTTAGCCACTCCAGAGTAGGTTTGGGGGAGGCGCCTTCAGTAAATGTGGATGGTCCTTGCCAGGGAAGACGCTGGTCAAGTCGAAGGCCAAAAATAGTTTGCCCTGGTCTTCCTAGTGAAGACGAAGCCTGTGAATGTGCATTCCTGTGAGAATGCAGAAAAGGGCCTTGGAGGAGTGTACTCGGTTTGTTAGAGACTTGGAAAATAGCTACAAAATGATGTGAACGTGAATGTAGAACAAAACAAGCATATGATAATTAAATGAGCATACTGTAATGTTATTACATATACTGTAGAAACACACGAATAGCGGCACGTGATTGGGGATAGTGTAACAACCAGATTTTGTGAAGCACTTTACTTTATCCTGAATGGACGGTCGGAGAGATGTACAATGGAACGGGTAAAATGGGGCGATTCAATAATATGATTACTGTGGGTTCGATGATCACTTGATTCATCGATTATACAAAAATGAACGTGGCGTTCACTTGCAAATATAATAATAACACCTCCATTTAATTGCTTCTGAAAAACGGCTGCTTGCAAATATAAAGGAAATGATCGCAAAAAAAAACCAAAAACTGGAAATTACAATAATAATAAAATCACGCTTTGCTTCTCTTTAAATACGACGTTTTTCGCCACTCCCTGGGCATTGCCTGAGGTCGTGCTTCTGTCCATCTTCTTCTGCCAATCATCGCTTCCTGCTTTACTATTCCTGCTTATTTAGTCACGCCCTTCAATGCTTTTCTAGTACGGCATGCTTTTCGTGTCTTGCTTGCTTCCTACGGTTGGCTTAGCCACACCTCTGTGCTTCTGTGCATGCTTCCTGTATCTGTTTCTCTGTGTACACATGTTTTGTGGGACCGTCCCTAACATTGCACTTGAGACTACTGTCTGGGGCGGGGCTTTTACTTATTTTACTGTGTGCAGGTGTTGTTTGTGATTCTTACGGGGGATTACAGTAGCCGTGGAATGTGTAGTTTAGTGTAGGTTCTAGGGGACCAGCTGCCGTTTGTGCAAATTAATTGGGGCATCTTAATTGGGCTACTGGGGTTTGAACGGATCAAAATAAAGTACTTCACGTAATTTTATAGGAATGTTTGAGTGTGAATCCCAGACACCCTTGAGACGATAAATTATGAAAATGAAAGAATATTTAATAATTACTATCACATACAGAATGCTATATATTTACAGTACTCTGTTAGCAGGTACGTTACAATAGTACAGTTTTTATGAACAAAGTGGCTCATATTTAAAATCCTCACAGTGAAGGGCAGATGGAGACATCTCGTGCACGAGAATAAACTTGATTATATGCCAACAAAAAACAATCTATCGATCTCTGATGTAATATTGTATCCAGGTGAGTAAAATTGCACGGATAATTTCTGCGTCCAGAGGATCAGATGGTTAGCAAGTAGTTACAGTTGAGTGTTTAAGAGTCAATTGTACAAAGTTACTGTATATTTCTCTGACGCCTAGTTTAGGCGCTGGATTTCTCGCCGAGATTCGCTTCAACTTTAGATCGGAGAATGTCCGTTATAGGTATGATTTTTGGGCTAAGAAGAAATTGTTGCAACTTTTTCTTATTCTATCGAATTAAGTCACGTTTTTTCGTTTCCTTTTTCCGTCCTTCCATTTTTCTAGGTCAACAAAAAATCAAAACGCTGAGTTGCCATTTGTGCAATATGTTCGGTATGGAGTACCGAGGCGGCGCCAGTAAAGAAACACCATACGAAATCGAAATGTCACATTTTTATGAAAGTAGGGGGAATTTTTCCACGTGAAATTTTGGAAAATACAAAAAAAAAATCGAAAATTCGCGTTTTTTCCTTCGCTTCAGAATTTTTGGGGAAAACGGTTTATGGCCCGGTCCGCCGCACAAGGCCAATAGTCAACAATTGACGCCGCAAATTTTTTCTTTCCATTACGAAAAAGTTTCCGATGATGCGTCGAGCAAATCGCGCGGCGGCCTCATTTTATGCCGTTTATGCGACGAAATTTGTTTAGACGCCGTCGGTCTTTATCAACATCAGTCGGACGTTAAACACGCTCGAATGTTGGAAAAATTGAAACTGGCATCTTCACACGCAATTTTGCGACTTTGTCCGGTAAATTTCTTTATTCTACCTTTCTAGCTAAACGCCTGCCCGGCGTATACCTGTAATTGACGGCGGGGATTGGTATACCTGTAATTGGGGCATGCCCTCCCCTCACAGACAACCTTATAGAGGGGAATGGGGGCTATTACCCCTACCTAAAGTCCTAAAAATTCATCACTGCATGCCTAATTTTGAGGAAAAACGAAGTGTTTATTGGTCATTTGACTACACTACCCCCTCAAATTTTCAAATTTTCCTTACCTGAAAAATGTGACCTTGGAGACCTCTGCCCGCCCCCAGCCATACCTGTGATTCGGGGAGGGGGCTGTGGGGGACCCTCACCCATACCTAACCCTCCCCCTCCTCCGTAGGGAAAAAGTAGCTTTTTTGGTCTTTTGGAAAAATTTTCCAAATTTTGTCACCTTTTTTGAATTTTTTCGATTCCCCACCCCCCTTTTTAGAAACTTTGCGACCTCCATCCTGAATTTTTTTACCCTCCCCCCATTTGGTGAACCCTATACCCAAATTTGAACCCTATACTCGACCCTCCCCCACCCCAATTTCGAAAAATGTGGAAAAACGTACTTTTTTGGGGGAAATTTTCGACTCTTCTAGGTTTTTTCCGGCCTCCTTCTCCCCCAAAAAAAGTTTTGCAAATTTGGAACCCTTCACCCAAGTTCTGGGTTAACACCCCCCTCTTCTCAAAAAGTAAGATGTCTTATAGGTATGGGGAGCCCCCTTCAACTTGATCGAACCCTAAACCCTACCAAACTCGCAAAAATTAGAGAAGTACTTTTCTGAGAAAAATTTTTTGAAAAAAAAAATTTTTGAGAAAATTTTTTCCACTTATATTTTATTTCGACCCCACACCTCAAAGTCTCAGAAATTTTGGGACCCCCACCCTAAAATTTTGGGTTCACGCCCGTCTCCTCCAACTGGTCGAACCTGTTACAGGTATGTAGGGAACCCACCCCAACTAGATCGACCCCTATGCCTAAATGTCGGAACCATTCACTTTTTGGAAAATATGCTCTAAATTTTTCGACTTTTTTGGTGTTTTTTTCCGACGCCCCACGCTCAGAATTTTGGAAACTTTGGAACCCCCAGGACAAAATTTAGGGTTTACGCCCCCCCCCAATTATTCGGACCTCTTGCAGGTATGGGGAACCCCTCACCCCAAATAGGTCAACCTTATACCAAACCTCTCTCAAACTCGAAAAATGTATAAAAAGGACGTTTTCGGGTTTTTTTCCGTCCCCACAAAATCTTGGAAATTTTGGAAGGGTTTACCCTCCCCCCTAACTGTTTGTACCCTATACCCAAATGTCGGACCCCCACTTGGTTAAACCTATGGCCAACGCTCAGCCTCAATCACGAGAAAATGTGGGAAAAAGTGTCTTTTTGGCTTTTTGAGAGAAATTTTCGAAATTTTTCCTATTTTTTCGCGATTTTTCCACCTCACACCCTCAAAAATCTTGGATATTTTGGGACCCTCATCGCAAAAATTTGGCTTTACACTGCCCAATTTGGGTTTACACCGCCAACTGGTCGAACTGTATACTCCAATGTCGGAAGCCTCCCCCCCCCCCAATTGGTCAAGCCTATACCCAAAACCACATCAATTTTGGAAAAATATGTAGGAGAGTACGTTTTTTTGGGAAAATTTTCTGAATTTTTTCCACTTTTTCAGCGCTTTTTCGGCCCCCTCAAAAAATCTTGGAAATTTTGGGACCTCTATCCCAAATCGTTTGGATTTAATCCCCCACGCCAAACTTATCGGACCTCTTGGAGGCATGCAGAACTCCCCCCCCCCCTTCCCAACTTGGTCGAACCTTATACCCAAAGTTCGGACCCATCCCCCGTCAAACTCTGAAAAATATGGAAAAAGCTCCTTTTTTGCCTTTTTTGTGAAAATTTTCAAAATTCGTTTGACTGTTTTGCTATTTTTCTGACCCCAATCCTAAAATTTTGAGTCAAACCCCATAAATTCACATAGGGGGGTCCACCATTGTGCAAAAAAAATCAAACACCCTCCCTCCGCCTGAACTTTTTCCAAGACCGGTTATTTAATGATTTTGTGCATATTTTTTATGAAAAACAAGCTCGCCGAATTTCTTTTTCTGCTCGCCCACTCCACTACCCCCTGGATAAAAATTCCAAGGACCCTCCCTCCTGGAAAATTCTTGCCACCCGTGAATGTCTGGTTAACCCCCACTTCCCTAGCTGGTCAAACCTCTTACAGGTTTTGGGTACCCCACCCAAATTTGGTAGATTTCTATAGCCAAGTGTTGGAACCCCCCAAGTTGATCAACTGTGTACCCGACCCCCTTAAAGTTGGAAAAATGGTGAAAAAAGTAGCTGTTTGAGAAAATTTTCGGCTTTTTTGCAATTTTTTTGAACCCCGCCCGCCAAATTCTGGAAATCTTGGAAGCCCCCCCCCCCCCCACAAAATTTTGGGTTTACACCCCCCAGCTGGTCGGACCTCTTGCAGGTATGAGGGGGAGTTCCCCAACCGCGAAGTGCTATGGGAAATCCCCCTCAGAAATCATCGACCATATGGCTAGCCATTGGGCAACCGCCCCCTTCCCCTCAGGATCTTCCAATCCTATGGCTAGTGATATGGTAGCTGTAGGGACCCCCATACTTCTGGTCGGAAAAAATAAACACTGAAAAATGTTAATTTTTGAACAAAAAATGGTCAAAAATGTGAATTTTCTCGGTGCTTCGTTTCATGAATACATTTTTTTCGGTTTTTTCGAAAAAATCACTATTTTATGAACTATTTTTCGCTTCTTTTTCCGTGAAAAAATCCAATTGTTTTTTTCCTTGAGAGACCCCTGCCCATCAAAATTTTGGGAATTACTGACCCTCGGCCCAAAAAGGTCGCCCGACCCACCACCCAGATCTCGGGGCTCCGTTACATGTATGCCCCCAACCATACATGTAATTGGGGGAAGTGCTATGGGAACCCCCGCCCCCAAGAAATCGTCGACCATATGGCTAGCCATTGGGCGACCGCCCCCCAAGATTTTCCAATCCAATGGCTGGCCATATGGTAGCTTTTAGGACCCTCATACTTTTGGTCGGAAAAAATACTGAAAAATGTCAATTTTTGCACAAAAATGGTCAAAGACGTGAATTTTCTTGGCGCTTCGCTCCATAAATACATTTTCCCCATCTTTTTAGGAAAAATTCCAATTTTTTGAACTATTTTTCGGACTTTTTGCGTGAAAAAATCGAGTTTTTTCCCCCTGAGAAACCCCTCCCCCCAAATTTTGCGAATTACTGACTCCGGGCCCGAAAAAAGTCGCCCAATTGCCCCCCCCCCCCCCAGACCTTGGGGCCTCATTACATATATGCCCCCAACCATACATGTAACGGAGCCCCGAGGTCTGGGAGGGTCTCTGAAGGAAAAAAAATGCGATTTTTTCACGAAAGAAGTCCGAAAAAGAGTTTAAAAATAGTAATTTTTGTCTAAAAAATGATAAAAAAATGTATTTGTGGCGCGAAGTGTCGAGAAAATTGTCGTTTTTGACCATTTTTGGTTCAAAAATTGACATTTTTCATGAAAAAATTGACATTTTTCCGACCAAAAGTATGGGAGTCCATGGGCTACCTATGGCTAGGCATAGGATTGGAAAATCCAGGGGACGGTCGCTAAATGGCTAGCCATATGGTCGACGATTTCTGGGGGGGGTTCCCATAGCACTCCCCCCCCCCCCAATTACATGTATGCCCCCAACTTGGTTCAACCCAACACCTTTATAAATGTCAGAAGACCCCCTTCCCCACTGATCAGACTTTACTACACCCCCTCTCCTTCCCTAGATTTGTAACCAATTAATCGCCTGTGGTCCCAAATATGTCGCTCACGCCGAGTCGCACGAAAAATTTTCGGCACGAAAATCGCCGCCACGGGCCCAAAAATCGCTGCCGCTGGCGCAAAAATCGCCGGCGCCAGCGCCGCCAGCTCCTGTTTTGATGACAACGACGACGGCGGCGGCCGCTTCGGCTACGGCCTCTAAAACACTCGCCGTCGTCGACAATGACGAAACGGAAATTTTACCGCTTTTAAATTTAATTTTAGAAAAAAATTTATTGCAAGAAAATCTAGAAAATCGTCAAGTAGATTTAATATTGGAAATTTTATCGCGTAAGACTAAAAATGCGAAAACTAACTTTCTAATAAGACATTTGTTGGAATCGAGGTCGGAAAGGCGGGACAGGGAACGCCGGATGCAAAGTTTATTACAAAATGTCGCCGTCGACGATCAACCGCCGACGTTTTCTGCCGCCCAAAATTTGAAGTCGCCGTCCACGCTAATCAACAATAATAATCAATCGATGGAATATTTTTTATCACAAATTTTGGCGGGAAATAACATTTTACAAAATGGTAAAAATTAAAAATTTTAGAATTTTAATTAATGAATCAAATATAAAAAGTTTGGCTCGGAAATTAGAAAATATCAGGACGAAAAATCTCGAAATTTGAATTTTAGAAAATTGAGATGAAAATTTTGAAATATGATTCTTAAAAACTGAAAATTTCAAAATGTAGGGTGAAATATCAATTCTGTGAGTTTTTTAATGGAAAAATCGAATTTTCAAACGAAACTCTGTAAAAATTCAATTTTTAATGGAAACTTCAAAATTTTTCATAAAATTTCAACCCGTAATTTTTATATTTCATTCCAAAACTAGAAAAAAACCTTTATTTTCTATATTTTCTTTTAAAATTATTTTGAATTTGAAATTTTATTCAAAATTTCAGATTTTTTTCAATATCGTTGAGAAATCCGATTTTCCTAGTTCAAAAATTTGAAATTTTAAAGATTGTGATTTCAATTTTTTTAAATCCTAAAATTTTAAAGTTTTAAAAACAAATTTTCGTAGTCATTTGAATTTGGCGTTTTTCATGAATAATGTGGATTTTTTTCAAAAATGAAACATAAAAATTACCGGTTCATTATTTATAGTTTCACCGGCGCAGTCGTCGTTTCCGTCGTCGTCGTCCCACTTTATCGACTACGTTTCGCGGGCGGAAATCGCCGGCGTCGGCGGTCAGCGTTGTTCGACGATTTTGCCGCCGCCCACCGCCAAATTCGCCAACGTTTTAGCCGTTTCTAAAGAAGAAATTGATCGTCAAATGCAAAAATTATTAGCTAAACCGTCGTACGATTTCGTTTTCGACGGCGACGTCAACCGCGTCGACGTCGGCGACAGACGCGTCGTCGACGTCGGCGGCAAACGCGTCGACGTCGACGGCAGCAGCGACGACGCGTTACCGTCTTTTATGACGTCGCGGGCGAGTCAAAACGCTTCGGCGGCGGCGCAAGCGACGAAAAAATGGCGTAAAGAAGAAGAAGGAGAGAAAAGTAAGCGTGGCAGACGAAATTTGATTAAAAATTATGCAAATTTTTTGTTTAAACCATCATGTTTTGAAATGAAAAATTTGCGTTTTTTTTGGTGTGAAGCGTTTTGAATTTGAACTTTTTCTCATGCTTTCGAAAAAATCGCGATTTTTCGTATTTCAGCATTAAAATTATGCAAATTTTTTGGAAAAAAAATCCATATTTTCGGCTGCAAAGCATTTTAATTTGAGGTGTTTCTCATGCTTTCGCGGAAAAGTCGCGATTTTTCGCATTTCAGCGTGGAAATTATGCAAGTTTCCTGGGAAAAAGTTCCAAATTTTCGGGTGTAAAGCGCCTAAATTCGAGATTTTCCACACGCTTTCAACAAAAATCGTGATTTTTCGCAAGTTGGCATGGAAATTATGCAAATTTTTTGGAAAAAAAATCCATATTTTCGGCTGCGAAGCATTTTAATTTGAGGTGTTTCTCATGCTTTCGCGAAAAAGTCGCGATTTTTCGCATTTCAGCGTGGAAATTATGCAAGTTTTCTGGGAAAAAGTTCCAAATTTTCGGGTGTAAAGCGCCTAAATTCGAGATTTTCCACACGCTTTCAATAAAATTCGTGATTTTTTGCAAGTTGGCATGGAAATTATGCAAATTTTTTTGGAAAAAAATCCATATTTTCGGCTGTTTGAGGTGTTTCTCATGCTTTCGCGAAAATGTCGCGATTTTTCGCATATTAGCACAGAAATTATGCAAGTTTCTTAGGAAAAAGTTCCAAATTTTCGGGTGTCGCCTTAGTTCGAGATTTTTCTCATGCTTTCGCTAAAAATCGCGATTTTTCGCATATTAGCACAGAAATTATGCAAGTTTCTTAGGAAAAAGTTCCAAATTTTCGGGTGTCGCCTTAGTTCGAGATTTTTCTCATGCTTTCGCTAAAAATCGCGATTTTTCGTATTTCAGCATTAAAATTATGCAAATTTTTTGCAAAAAAAAATTCATATTTTCGGCTGTAAAGCATTTTAATTTGAGGTGTTTCTTATGCTTTCGCGAAAAAGTCGCGATTTTTCGCATTTCAGCGTGGAAATTATGCAAGTTTTCTGGGAAAAAGTTCCAAATTTTCGGGTGTAAAGCGCCTAAATTCGAGATTTTCCACACGCTTTCAACAAAAATCGTGATTTTTTGCAAGTTGGCATGGAAATTATGCAAATTTTTTTGGAAAAAAATCCATATTTTCGGCTGCAAAGCATTTTAATTTGAGGTGTTTCTCATGCTTTCGCGAAAAAGTCGCGATTTTTCGCATTTCAGCTTGGAAATTATGCAAGTTTTCTCGGAAAAAGTTCCAAATTTTCGGGTGGTATGCGCCTAAATTCGAGATTTTCCACACGCTTCCAATAAAAATCGTGATTTTTTGCAAGTTAGCATGGAAATTATGCAAATTTTTTTGGAAACAAATCCATATTTTCGGCTGTAAAGCATTTTAATTTGAGGTATTTCTCATGCTTTCGCGAAAATGTCGCGATTTTTAGCATATTAGCACAGAAATTATGCAAGTTTCTTAGGAAAAAGTTCCAAATTTTCGGGTGTCGCCTTAGTTCGAGATTTTTCTCATGCTTTCGCGAAAAAGTCGCGATTTTTTCGCATTCCAGCGTGGAAATTATGCAAGTTTTCTGGGAAAAAGTTCCAAATTTTCGGGTGTAAAGCGCCTAAATTCGAGATTTTCCACACGCTTTCAATAAAAATCGTGATTTTTTGCAAGTTAGCATGGAAATTATGCAAATTTTTTTGGAAAAAAATCCATATTTTCGGCTGGAAAGCATTTTAATTTGAGGTGCTTCTCATGCTTACGCGAAAATGTCGCGATTTTTCGCATATTAGCACAGAAATTATGCAAGTTTCTTGGGAAAAAGTTCCAAATTTTCGGGTGTAAAGCGCCTAAATTCGAGATTTTCCACACGCTTTCAATAAAAATCGTGATTTTTTGCAAGTTAGCATGGAAATTATGCAAATTTTTTTGGAAAAAAATCCATATTTTCGGCTGGAAAGCATTTTAATTTGAGGTGCTTCTCATGCTTACGCGAAAATGTCGCGATTTTTCGCATTTCAGCGTGGAAATTATGCAAGTTTTCTGGGAAAAAGTTCCAAATTTTCGGGTGTAAAGCGCCTAAATTCGAGATTTTCCACACGCTTTCAATAAAAATCGTGATTTTTTGCAAGTTAGCATAGAAATTATGCAAATTTTTTTGGAAAAAAATTCATATTTTCGGCTGTAAAGCATTTTAATTTAAGTTGTTTCTCATGCTTTCGCGAAAAAGTCGCGATTTTTCGCATTTCAGCGTGGAAATTATGCAAGTTTTCTGGGAAAAAGTTCCAAATTTTCGGGTGTGAAGCGCCTAAATTCGAGATTTTCCACACGCTTTCAATAAAAATCGTGATTTTTTGCAAGTTAGCATAGAAATTATGCAAATTTTTTTGGAAAAAAATCCATATTTTCGGCTGTAAAGCATTTTAATTTGAGGTGTTTCTCATGCTTTCGCGAAAATGTCGCGATTTTTCGCATATTAGCACAGAAATTATGCAAGTTTCTTAGGAAAAAGTTCCAAATTTTCGGGTATCGCCTTAGTTCGAGATTTTTCTCATGCTTTCGCTAAAAATCGCGGTTCTGCATTTAAGCAAGCAAATTATACCAATTTTTTGGAAAAAAGTTCCACATTTTTGAGTGTAAAGCGCCTAAATTCGAGATTTTTCTCATGCTTTTGGAAATAATTGCCATTTTTCGCATTTCAGCTTAGGAATTATGCAAGTTTTTTGAAAAAAAAAATCCACATTTTTCGGTGTAAGGCGTCTAAATTTGATATTTTCCCCGTGCTTTCGGAATAAATAGCATTTTTGGGCATTTTTCATACAACTTATGCAAATTTCTTGGGGAATAATTGCAAATTTTTTTGTGTAAGACGTCCGAATTGAAGATTTTTCTCATGCTTTCAAAAAAAAACCGCGATTTTTTGTATTTTAGCATAGAAGTTATGCAAATTTTTTGGAAAAAATTCCATATTTCTGGGTGTAAAGCGTCTAAATTTGAGATTTTCCCAATGCTCTTGGGATAAATAGCAATTTTTGACATTTTTCCATAGAACTTATGCAAATTTTTTGGAAAAAAATCGACATTTTTGGGTGTAGAGCGTCTGAATTTGAGTATTCGTGATGTTTTCGGAAAAATATCGCGATTTTCCGCATTTTCGCAAGGAAATTATGCAAATTTTTCGGAAAAAATTTCACGTTTTTGGGTGCAAATCGTCTGAATTTGAGATTTTTCTCATGCGATCGGAGGAAAAAACGCGATTTTTCGCATTTTGTCATGGAAGATGTGCAAATTTTTTTTTGGTAAAATTCCACATTTCTGGGTGCAAATCGTCTGAATTTAAGATTTTTCTCACGCTTGCGGAAAAATCGCGATTTTTCGAATTTATTCAAATTTTTGCGAAAAATTCTACATTTTTGGATGTAAAGCGCCTAAATTACTCATGCTTTTGGAAAAAAATCGTGATTTTTCGCATTTTAGTAGTACGGGAATCATGCTAATTTCTTGGGTATAAATTGCAAATTTTTGGGTGTAAAACGTCTGAATTTAAGATTTTTCTCATGCATTCGAAAAAATTGCAGAAGTTTCCCATTTTAGCATAGAAATTATGCAAATTTCATGGGAAAAAAACCTACCTTTTTTGGTTTGAAGCGTTTAAATTTTAGATTTTTCTCAAGCTCTCGAAAAAAATCGCAAATTTTTCCTTTTTACCGTAGAAATTATGCAAATTTTATGGAAAAAATTTTCAAAGTTTTGAGTGTAAAGTGTCTAAATTTGAGATTTTTCTCATGCTCTCAAAAAAATCGCGATTTTATGAATTTTAGCACGGAAATGATGCAAATTTTTTGAAAAAAATCCAACATTTCTGGTTGTAAAGCGTCCACAATTGAGATTTTCCTCATGCTTTAGAAAAGAATCACGATTTTTCGTATTTTAGCATGGAAATCATGCAAATTTTTTTTTAATTTTACGTTTTTCAGCAAAAAATTAGCCCTTTTCTGGTGTAAAGCGTCTGAATTTTTAGAATAATTGCTTGCGATTCTTTCCATTTTAGTATAGTAATTAGGCAAATTCTTGTTTAAAGATACACTTTTTAACGAAAATTCTTCGATTTTTTGGTGTAAAGCGTCTGAATGTGAAAAATTTGCGACTTGGAATTATGCTAATTTTTTTAACTTAATTTTTAACGAAAAATTTGCGGTTTTTCTTTGGTGTAAAGCGTCTGAATTGAAAAAAAAGCGACTTTTCTATTTCAGCATAGAAATTATGCAAATTTTTTGAAAAAAAATTCCAAATTTTTGGGTGTAGAGCGTCTGAATTTGAGATTTTTGTGATGTTTTCCGAAAAATATCCCGATTTTCCGCTTTTTTTCATGAAAATTATGCAAATTTTTTGGGAAAAAATTTCACATTTTTGGGTGTATATAAATCTTCTGAATTTAAGATTTTTCTCATGCTACCGGAGAAAAATGCAATTTTTCGCATTTTAGCATGGAAGATACGCAAATTTCTCTGGGAAAATTCCACATTTTCGAGTGTAAAGCGTCTGAATCTAAGATTTTTCTCACGCTTTCGGAAAAATCGCGATTTTTCGCATTAGCATAGAAAATATGCAAATTTCTTGGAAAAAATCCCACATTTTTGAGTGTTAAGCGTCTGAATGTTTAGTTTTTTCTCATGCTTTCGGGGCAAATAACAATTTTCAGCATTTTACCATGGAAGTTATGCAAATTTTTGGCAAAAAAATGATCATTTTTTGGGTGTAAGGTGTCCAAATTTGAGGTGCTTTCGCTCAAGAAATCGCGATTTTTCGCATTTTAGCATAGAAATTATGCAAATTTTTAAGAAAAATTTCCAAATTTTTTGGTGTAAAGCGTCTAAATTTGAGATTTTCCTCGCGCTTTCGAAAAAAAATCGTGATTTTTTGCATTTTAGCATAGAAATTATGCAAATTTTTGGGGGAAAATACACGTGTTTGGGTGTAAAGCGTCTAAATCCGAAATTTTCCCCGTTTTTTTTCGGGATAAATAGCTATTTTGAGCATTTTTTGATAGAAATTATGCGAAATTCTGGAAGAAAGTTTCCACATTTTTGGGTGTAAAGAGTCTAAATTTGAGCTTTTTCTCGTGCTTTTGAAAAAAATCGCAATTTTCGCACTTCAGTCTAGAAATTATGTAAATTTTTTAGAAAAAAAAACTAAATTTTTTGGTGTAAAGCGTCTAAATTTGATATTTTCTCTGTCCTTTCGGAATAAATTGGAATTGTCGGCATTTTTTATAGAATTTATGCAAATTTTTTGGAAAAAGTTCCACATTTTTTGATGTAAAGCGTATGAATTTAAGATTTTCCTCATGCTTTCAAAAAAAATCTCGATTTTTCGTGTTTTAGCATGGAAATTATGCAAATTTGTGTAGAAACGCCGTCGTGTTAAGAAGCATGTTCCTAGGAAAAAATATAAAAAATCGCTGTCATTATTCGGAATTTCGCCTAAAAATTATGCAAATTTTTTAAAAATTTTTTCATAGTTCAAAAACCGCCTTACGTCAAAGCCAGGAACAGGTTGGCTCGTAGCGAACATTGGTCGCTGGAAAAGGAGAAAATTGAACGCTTGCTGACGTCATCGCCCGTCGATTTGCCGTCGACGGCGTCGGCCGACGGCGACGTTCCCGCTTTAATTTCCGACGTTTCTGATCAAGACGACGACGAAATTAATCTAGAATATAGCGGCGATAATAATCGTATCGATTTATTTTACAACGACGATAGTGCTCAAAATCGCCGCAAATACAGTGATCCCGATTTTAAAAATCGCGACGATTTTGAAAATCGCGACGACGACGACGACGTCGTAACATTAAGCGGCGGTTTGGAAGCGATTAGCGACGACGACGACGACGATGACGCAGAGCGGAAACCGCAGCCGCAACGACGTCGCGTTTTGCGCGACGACCGCTGCGGCTACAGTAAGAACGAACGGTTGCGGCATCGACGACGACGATCGCGCGACGACGTCGACCGATTAAATAAAAAACGTCGCGGCGAGTAGAAGAAAAAAATCTTTTTTTCTTCAATTTTTTTTAATCCGTCCTTTGGATGTTTTTTATTTTATGTTTTTTTTTTTGTTTTTTTTTTATAGATCGAAAAGTTCAAAATCGGTTTTCGATCGATTAGGCGATAAATTGACGATTACTGTAGAAAATGATCGTCGTCGGAAAAAATAATTTTTTTTCTTAACATTGCTTTCTCCAGAAACTAATTTTTCAATGTGTCGAGTGTAAAGTTGAATTTTGCTTAAAAATAAAGTGTAAAGTCAGTGATGAAAGACACTAAAAATTGTAAAGCAAGATTTTTGAATCATGTACGGTGAAAAGCTTTCTTACTGCCTCAATGCAATACAGGTTCATAATGTGACGGATCGTTTAAATTGTAAAGTACCTTACTTTTCCTAACTTCACATTTTCGATATGTAAACTTTATATGTATTCAATGTTTCTTCCACAGAATTTGGGTTATGTAAAGTGTAAAGATATATCAATCATTCTCATATAGATATTCTTGTGTAAAACTTCGAAAAAATTTTATTGTGTAAAACGTTCAAAAATTTGAAAGGTTGAAGCTGTGTTTTTAACCTTGCATTTTTTAGTGGTGTAATGTGACAACTCAAATACTGTTCACATCGAAAGGTGATGAGTATATTTAACATCATTTACAAAAACGATGCGAGTGTAAAGAATAATAGCCTAAACGAACACTGAGAATATCAGTGTAAAGTCGAAGGCAAATTAAGTTTTAGGGTCTGTTGTCACGTGTCGCACGGCCGTACATCACCCCTTCGTAACTATCACAACACCGGCTCGGTAGTTCAATTGGTAGAACGCTGCACTATAGTCAACAAGATCCGGGTTCGAATCCCGGTCGAGCAATATTTTTCAAAAAACGGTGTTTGGTGATGGTTACGATGACAACGCCTTTACCCATTTACATGTCACTGTAAATTGTAAAGTAGCCTCGTTTTCGAATGTTTACATTTTGCGATGTGTAAACTAGCCATTCATACTTTTGTTTCTCTTGAAAAATCAATCTCGACAAAATAATGAAGTTTCGAATCGCAAAAATGAAAACTAACTTTTCTAGCATATAATTTGAAGTGTAAATTGTCATTATTTGCTCTGAAATTGTTGGTGCGAAGTTGGATTCCAACCAGGATCATATAGTTTAAAATCAAAGAATCATAAAATGGTTGTTATTGTCACATGCCGATGAATTTCGTTGAACGTCATGTGATGCACATCACAATTTTTTGTTATGTTTTCCATTACGTTTTGTGTTACAGTAATTTGCATCAATTTTGCGTTTCGTTTTTATAATTTTTACATGCAATTTATGTGTGTACTTTTCATGTTTTATTTCTGTTGCTTTTGCGCACATTTTATTTCCGTTTCAATTTTATTATTTTGTTATACACGTAGACTATGGTATGTACCCGCTAGTCAAGAATTTCCGTTAGAGATAAGCTCTCCGAGCTCATTGCGGTAATTGGAGCACAACGTGCACCTCTTATCAGTAAAAACTAGGGGTGAAACGACTAGTTTGAAAATCTCACTAGTGACGTTCCTATGTTAAGCATGGAGAGTGAAAACTCGCCCCAATGCTTAACGTTGTGAACTGGAAAATGTCTATGTGACCATAGGCATCTTCTGCAACAATTTCCACTGCAGAAGTTAGCTTGGGGGAGTGTTAACTCCGCCCAAGGCATACTGTAGTTTATGGAGCCCTTTAAAAGGGCATGTTTCGTTAGTTTGTCACTCATTATTGGGCCTAACTGGTGTTGCGTCTTTTTAGCCTTGCGTCTTGCATTTTGTCTTCGTTGTTATTATTATATTTTTATTGTCAACTGCGTTAGCAGCTCTTCGAATAAAATTTGCATATTCTGGCCTCCCGCCTCCTTATACGTTACCACTACAGTAACCCCACTGTAGGAACTCATCCCCGTAGCTGTTAATCAGGAACCCCATCGCCCTCACCGAGGAAACGTATGGCCTGTTGTTTACAGTACAACTGCGATTGGCACGTACTCCAACTACAGTATACCTGGGCACGGGTACTTGAGTATCACAGCCCATGAGGTTTTCACAGCCCCTGATAGTTTCAGGATCTCCGATCATGAGGTACAGTACACCTTCCACTCTTGATTCTGGATGTCAAGTGTGGTGTCGTGATTTGTTATCTCTGTCCGGTATGTGTGTCAACACACTCTTTCAAACTTTTCTTATCTTCACTGAGCACTAGCCAAGTTGCTCACTTTTCTGGCAGATCACATTGCTTATCTCTTGGGCCTCAAATTTTATTTTATTTACTTTACTTTTTATTTTCTTGGTCTCCTATGCGTAACGTGTGACCCAATTATAATAACTTTTTCACCCAATAAATTTTCTTATCTCAAAAATCAACTCCAATAAATCTAATAACCCATTTTTTTCTTTTTTCTTTTCTAAAAAAACCAATTAAAATTTATCCTTTCTCCTTCCTACCAAAAAAAACCCTCCTTTTTCACTTCTATTCAAATTTATCAAAAAAAAACTTTTCTCCTACCGGTCACA
This sequence comes from Romanomermis culicivorax, assembly GCA_963922205.1. Taxonomy (NCBI): domain Eukaryota; kingdom Metazoa; phylum Nematoda; class Enoplea; order Mermithida; family Mermithidae; genus Romanomermis; species Romanomermis culicivorax. The sequence goes on from CAWUHX010000455.1 coordinate 81,260, forward strand.
CATATGTCATAGTTGGCAACCATTCAGTAGGTCATTTTTTATTATTTTTTCCACTACTGTACAGTCTTCTCCCTTTTTTTCTCTCTCCAGGTGGTTGCACGTGGTGACAATCTTCCCGATCGTGACCACTGACGTCAGCTACAACTACTTATAGTGTTGTTGTTATGAGGTGGTGTGTCTTGGCGACCCTACCTCTGACATCCGCAACTACCTCACATGCTGCTGTTGAATTGAGGCCTGACTAGCGAGGTCATGCCTCTGATGTCAGCAATTGCCGCATAGCCTATGGCCATGTAAGGGGTTGATGGTTCTCTGTGTCCTCCCCCTGCGTCTGCAACAGCTGCATCCCTTGCTGTTGCTTCAAGGGGTGGGTGGCCCTCCGGCACTACCTGTGACGTCAGCAATGGCAACATAATGGGTTATTGTGGGATGGTGACTGTATGGCACTGTCTTTCTGACGTCTGCAACAGCAGAGACTCCTGTTGTTGCACTAGGACTGGTCCATTATTCTGGCTTCAGTCTTTGATGTCAGCAACAACAATGCACCCTATTGTTGTTCGTAGATGTGAGGCCTTACAAACCGCACATCTGGCGCCGGCAACAACTGCATCTCATATCATTGTTGTAGGATAACTGAGATTCAGCTATTACCTTTTGACGTCAGCAATGGCGATGCTCCGTGTTGTTGTAGCAGGGTTGCTGGTGTAACGTACCTGCTAAAGCAGTACTGTAAATATGTAGCATACTGTATGTAATAGACATTTATTAGATATTATTTTATTTTCACATTTTATCGTCTCAAGGATGTCTGGGATTCACACCCAAACATCCCTACAAAATTACGTGAAGTACTTTATTTTGATCCGTTCACACCCAGGTAGCCCAATTAAGATGCCCTAATTAATTTGCACAAACGGCAGCTGTTCCCCTAGAACCCACACTAAACTACACATTCCACAGCTACCGTAATCCCCAGTAAAAATCATAAACAACACCTGCACACAGTAAAATGCGTAGAAGCCCCGCCGTACAGTAGTCTCAAGTGTAACGGTAGCGGCGGCCCCACAAAACATGTGTATACAGAGAAACCGATACAGGAAGCATGCACAGAAGCACAAAGGTGTGGCCAAGCCCACCGTAAAAAGCAAGTGAAGCACAGAAAGCATACGGTACCAGAAAAGCGTTAGAGAGGCGTAACTAAGAAAGCATAAAAAGCGTAGACGGAAACGATGATTGGCGGAAGAAGATGGACAGAAGCTCGACCTCCCGCGACGCCCAGGGAGTGGCCAAAATCGCCGTATAAAAGCAGAAGCAAAGCGTGATTTAGTTAGTTGTTAGACTGTTGTAATCGTTTTATTTTTGATCCGCGGCCGTTCCCCTATTTGCAAGCAACCATCTTCGAAAGCAATTAAACCGTGTCGTGTATTTTTTTTTATTTGCAAGCAACCGCACCGCCCCCGTTTTGTATTCGACGTTCAAGCGACCGTCGATTGTTTGTATATTATCGCCCCCTATTTGTAACCGTACGCCAGCGCCCCCATCCCGTTATTTGTCCCGGCCGTATCGACCGATTGGTTAGAAGTAAAGTACCTCACACAAATCTGGTCGTTACATATTTTGGTGACCGTACCGTTACGTTAACCACTGGAACTCCCTGCCCCCAATTAGGTGTACTCTTATCCGGGCATTTAGAAGCATTAGATAATACAGTAGTAATCATTTCCTACAGTAAGACAGTATTCGTAGAAAGCAAACTGGAAATCCCCTCCAACGAGACATTAAGCGATACATTTAAACGAATACAGCGTGAAGCAAAAATTGAAGCATTTAAGCAGAAATCCCAACGTAAACCAAGAATGACCCACCAAACGCAAGATCATTTAGGAGAAATCGTTAGAGAACAAATAAACGATTTATTTTCAGAACATTTTCGTACCCTACGCACACAATTGAATCAGAATACAGTAAACCCTACCCTAATAGACGATCTAAGAACAGCAAACATTCGTAATAACATGGCAAATAATTTCTACGCGAAACCTACAGTATTTACGGGCGGCGTGACCCAACATTTTGGTGAATGGAACAAAAGATTAGAACAATTCATGGCACTCCAAGGCATGAAAGATACAGACGTACAGTTAAAGTTAGCATGTTTAGAAATTCATTTAGGAGGAGCCGCGTTAGCAAAATTCAAAAGTTTAGCAAATTCCGAAAACCCTCCCCACACATACGAGCAGTATAAAGTCGCATTACAGGCATTTTTCCCAAACAATAGAGATAATGAGCTACATCAACAATTCTTACGCGAAAGAAAACAAAAGCGTTCAGAAACAGTAACGGAATTCTTATTTGATCTAGAACACCTCGCAACCCTCGCCTACCCTAACTTTAACACAGACGCACGAGAAATGATCATAAAACCCCTCTTTGTAGAAGGCATGCACAACGAAATCAGGGAAGCAATTAAGTATAGAAGGTTCGCAACTCTAAAAGAAATGTCAGATGAAGCAGCTTACATTGAACAGCAAATTCTTAGAAATGAGTTAAAATCTAATGTCCTTCCCTTCATACCCCCAAAACCCGAACCCATCTTTTCCTTAACCAAAAATACAGACCAACAGGATCTTTTGCATCAGTTAGAACAACAAGTAAAAGATTTACAGTTGCAGATCAAACAAAAACCCCAACCCCCACAACAGAGTAGCTACAACAATTTCAGTAACAATACTTTCAGCAGGAATAATGCTTACAGGAACAATACCACCCCCAGGCAACCCACATGCTTCCAGTGTGGACAAATCGGACACCTAGCTCGTAATTGTAAATCAGTAGGTACCCGAAAATCATGTGAAATCTGTTTCCGTAATAATCACAGTACACGTGATTGTAAAAGCCGATGCATCCACTGCTCCCAAACAGGACATAGACCAGATAACTGCCTTTCAAAACCCTACTCCAATTTTCAATGTTTCATATGCAAGCAGAGAGGTCATACAAGCAGGTATTGTCCAAATCAGCAGAGTCGTAATATTCAAAATTGCATTGAGTACAGGCAACCCCAACCCCTCATGGACATTGATGACCCCGCATTTTACTCAAAATTACCCGCCATAACTAACGGCCCTCAGACTACTCTAGGAACTATCATGCCCAACACCCATCTCCGTAGTGACGAATACGTCCTCGACCTGGACATACCCGATTGGTGCACTATGTCACCACCCCCCACGCGCAAAAATCGAAAAATCGCCGCCCACCATCCCCGTAGGCTACAAGATCCCCCGAAAGCAAGACACAACGCCACCCACCGCCCCCGAAACCCAGTCCAAAACAGGCCGCAACTTGTTATCCCTTCTACATGGCCTGACCCCCAAACCCTACTAATTCCGACCCCGCCAAACACTTCTACCGACCCCCATAAGTAAGCAAGTCCAAACCCCATCCCATAACTCAACTTCTAAAGTTTTACAGAATGTTCAGATTGCAAACTGGCCACCCCCCCCAGCTCAAAATCGCAAAACGACAACACCAAAAGCCCCAACACCAAACCGGCCACAACGAAAACATACAGTGCCCCGCCGCCTCCACTAAAACATTCTCTTGGCGGATGTTTTGTATTTTTCTTTGTATAATAATCCCCACATTGTGTAGTGCCCAATTTCAGATGTGTGGAACTTCATTGAGCGGTCACTCAATCAGCATACCGAAACTTGTATCATGCATGCCCCCTTCCACAGTAGACAAACCCGTACAGACATTCGGAAAAATCTATATCCACTCCACTAAGCCGCACATTACAGATGCATACAAATGCAGTGTTCGCAAACGTAAAATTTGTACTAATACAGGATTTTTTGGATCAAAAGGTATTGTCTTCGACCAAACCGAAATGCAAAATCTAACCCCACATGTTTGTAAGGCAATCGTTATAGACAAAGAACACAACGGTCAAAAATTATACCAAACCCAACCAGGATTTTGGTCAACAAATAACTCCCTAAGCGTAGAATACACATGGTGTTGTACAGACCATTGTACCTCGGTCACTAACGTCATCATAGAAATAGGACAAATAGCATCTTGGAATGGAAAATCTATGACAGGTACATTAGGCGACCTAGGGTCATGCAAACCAACATCAGGTCATTGTGTCACGATGGATCTATTATCTGGAATGAAACAGCATTTGAAAACTTATGCCCTTTCGAATACAAAAACACACATCCCATCAAACTCACACAAACCCACATGATAATAGAAGAACTACAAGGTGCATTCTCGGTTAAAAATACAGTTTTTTCGAACCCCAATTGCCCAGAAATCCAAGACAGCATTCTAACCGAACAAGGCATTATCGTACAATTAGACAAAAGCACCCCACATCGTAACGCATTTTTAACCCCAAAATCCAACGAAACTCATACTACACTATACGATTTTGACGATTTTGAACCCATTAATGCAAAACTAAACTATCTAGCAGACAAAATACAGGAATTCGAAATTCAAAATTTCAAAAATGTATGGAATGAATTATGCAGACAGGCACAACGTCACCTTGATCTCCTATGGCAAATTTTGCGTCTTGATGCAACCCTTGGAGCCCGTGCATTCCTACAGCGAACAGACATCATAGCAGAATTCACAGGAGAAGCCCTCACAGTCTGGCCCTGCAAGCAGGTAAATGCATCCAAAGTCTTTTACAACCATAAAATCAACCAAACATGCTACAAACTTTTGCCCATTCTCGTAGGAACTGAACTCATGTTTTCAAATCCAGGTGGCAATGATTTGACCCCTTTCTCACAAACCGTTGACTGCCATCACATGCATGTAGCCCTTTACAAACAGAATAATACATGGGTAAGTGAAACAGGATCCCCGCATGTCACAAATTTACCTTTAGAAATCGTCTGGAACCAAAATTTCTCCCTTTTTCATTTTAATACACCCGCCATTTTTCATGATCAACCTGCAACTATTTCAACCAACTTACTCTTTTTGAAACAATACATTTACAAAACTCACACACTCGAAAACATTGTCAAAAAACTCGTCAATTACACCGCCCAAATGTCTCTCAATTCCGATACAGTTTACAACATGATCTCAGGCACTGGCCAAGCACTCGGAAATACACTCTCTGGTGCCGGTCAAGGCATAGAACATGTAATAACCGGTACCACCCAAAGTCTCACGGACGGATTAAACAATTTACTCAAAGGACCCCTGCAAATCCTTATCAATCTCGCCGTTATTACTGTAGTTATTGCAGGTGTCTTTTATTCGTTTCTCGTTCTTCAAAAATATTTCCCCTCTCCAAAGCATCATGCCACAAACCAACATGCATACGAAATACCATCAAACAACAGACATTTACATGAGACCATTCCCCCATCATTCGGCCATGCTCTCTTAGAATTAGCTAATCGTCGTGGGGCACAAACACAGCAGAAATACGTCCTTGTCGATATTGATACCCCCCGAACTCCTGCAATCAAACTCATTAATCAAATTCACCAATCTCCATCAAATAAGCCACCCCAAAACGTACCTGAGAAACATACCCCTCATATTCCAATCACACTTAACGGCAAATTAATGACAAAAGGCATGATTGACACTGGTGCAGTTTACTCACTCATTGATTCCCGAATTGCTCAAATCCTACAGTTAGACATGAAACCCCCGCTAGTCCAACCAAAAGCCGCAAATAATCTTCCGATTCACTTTGTAGGGACCACTTTTGTCACAGTGACAGCCCAAACAATCCAGGAAACAATCATGGTCCATGTCCAAAAAGATTGCACAGCAGACATCCTTCTAGGCAAAAACTTTCTCAGTCGATTTTCGGAATACACTATCAACAATCAAAAATCACAGGTCAAATTTGGCAATGTTATACTACCTTGTGATGGCCTAGAATATAGCCCTCTTTCAACTCGTGGTGGAACTTATTTAGACGAGAAATTAGAATTACCACCCCGTACAGTAACCGAATTTACTGTCCCCTTGCCCAAATTGTACTTACAGGTCAAGCAGCTTGAATTCACCCCGAAACCCAAACAGAATCCCAAAGTCCATTTCGCAGCTTGTATCTCGGAAAATCAAAACAGTCGCATACGTATATCTGTCCTAAACACACAAGAAACAGCTCAAATTCTTTACCCTGGAACATGCATTGGCACAGTCTCTTGTTACCCTTGTTTCACATGCAATTGACACCAATGGCTCCCAGCCCGTATGTAGACAACTTTATCGGACTTCACCAAAAGAAAAGCAAATCATACAAGCAGAAGTTGAGCAACTCGCAGCAGCAGGTGTCATAAGCCAAAGCAATTCTCCATGGTGTACCAACACAGTTTTAGTTCCCAAAAAAGATGGAGGCCATCGTTTATGCATTGATTTTAGAGGCCTCAACAAAGTCACCAAAAAAGATACCTACCCCTTGCCCCGTATAGACGAAATTCTATACACCCTACGTGGCATGAAATATTTCACCTCTCTTGACCAATCCAATGCATATTATTCCATTCCCATAGCCCAAGCAGACAGAGAAAAAACGGCCTTTAATTGCTCAGCCGGCCAGTATCAATTCAATTATCTCCCTTTTGGACTCACCAATGCCCCAGCCACATTCCAAAGGTTAATGGATGTTATTCTTTCAGGTCTGCAATGGAACACATGCCTTGTATATCTCGACGATGTTTTGGTATTTGCAGACTCCCATGCCCAAATGCTGGAACGTTTAGACACTATTCTTGCCCGATTCTCACAAGCAGGCCTCAAGCTAAACATACAAAAATGCAAATTCTGCCAGCCCCAAGTCCCATACTTAGGCCACGTCATTTCTCAGCAAGGCATTTCACCAGATCCCCATAAGGTACAGACCATTTATGACATACCCACGCCCAAAAGCTCAAAAGAAGTTAAGTCATTCCTTGGCCTACCCTCGTATTATCGCAGATTCATCCCAAATTGCTCTCAAGTTTCTAGCCCACTCACACCGCTACTCAAGAAGAATTCAGAATTTTCCTGGGGCCCTGAACAGCAAAATGCATTCACTAAGCTCAAAGAATTACTCATCCATGCCCCAATACTACAGCATCCCGATTTCACAAAACCGTTTATCCTGCAAACTGACGCCTCAAAACTCGGAATTGGCGCCATTCTCAGTCAACTCGATAGTAAAGGTCAGGATCGCCCCATTGCTTTTGGAAGCCGAACCCTAAAACCCGCAGAACGCAACTACCCGATCACTGAGCTGGAAACCCTTGCAGTAGTCGAATTTGTCAAGTATTTCCGCCCTTATCTTTTCCAGCAACATGTTATTGTACACACTGACCACACAGCAGTTCAGGCAGTCTTACAAAAGGAAAACCCATCCCCTCGCATTGCCCGTTGGGGATTAGCCCTCTCTGGTATTCAACTCGACATTCGACCTAAGAAAGGCACTGCTAACCGCAACGCAGATGCAGTTTCTCGATTCCCCTCACAGACAGCAAAACAATCCTTCGATATTGAGCAATTAGAAACCCGCCCCGAAATATCCACTATCAATTCGGTTTTGGAAGCTGAAGCAACTGAACAAGAAGAACAACAGAAAAATTTTGCCGAACTCCAACGCACTGACCCAACTGTCAAGAGTATTTTAGCAAAAATCGCCCAAAAACACCCCCTTACCCTTATCAAATTCGCAGTGCATCAAAACATTCTCTTCCGTATAGTTGACAAACAGGCAAAATTATACATTCCCAAGTCGCAAGTCCAGCATCTCATTGCCTCTCATCATGACAGCAAATTCACAGGTCATTTTGCAGCCCGAAAAACTTTACACTTGCTCCGACAAAAATATTTTTGGCCCCAAATGAGCCGTGATATCAAACGTTACTGCAAAACTTGCCACCCATGCCAGACACAGAAAGCTCTTAGGCACAAAGTACATGCAAATTTGGTACCAATTCAGCCGACTGGCCCATTTGATAGAGTCGGTGTTGATTGCATGGGACCGTTACCCCTCACAGAAGACGGCAACCGATTCATTGTCGTTTTCATCGATTATTTCACAAAGTATGTAGAGGCATTCCCGACCCCTGACATCACTGCAGCCACTATTGCCAAGCTATTTGTAACCAAAATTGTTTGTCGTCATGGGTCCCCAAAAATCATCCATTGTGATCGTGGCACTGATTTCGTATCTGATCTTTTCTCACGGATCACCAGTTTATGCAATACTCAGAAAATTCATACTACCCCATACCATCCCATTGCCAATGGGGAAGTTGAGCATTGCAACCAAACCCTAGCCACCCGTATCCGCATGTACATCAATTCAAATCACACTGATTGGGATACTTATCTCCCATATGCTGTTTTTTCGATCAACATTCATAAAAATGATAGCACTTCGTATCCCCCATTTGAATTACTCCATGGTAGGCAAGCTAATCTGCCGTCAGACGCAGCCTTAAACTTTTTTCCCACGTCCTACATGGTTGATCTAGACGATTACGCCCTTCGTGTAAAATCGCATTTTACAGAAGCACTCTCAACCGTGCAGACAAGTTTACAGAAAGCCCAAGCCCACTATACCCGTCAGTATAACAAGCATGCTCAGAACATACATTACAAGGCAGGTGATCTTATTCTCTACAAAAATCATTCGTGTAAACAAGGGCTGACTCCCAAATTCCTCCCTCGCCAAAAGGGACCCTATACAGTCACACATTTCATGTACCCCAACGTTACACTTAAACACCCCCATAAGAATATCGCATTTACGGTGCATGTAAACGAGACAACCCCTTTCTACCCTCGGAAAGCAATTATCGAATCTACCCCCACCCCTCCTCAACCTCGAAAACCTTGAACGAGGATGTTCAACTCCGGAAGGAGGGAAATGTAACGTACCTGCTAAAGCAGTACTGTAAATATGTAGCATACTGTATGTAATAGACATTTATTAGATATTATTTTATTTTCACATTTTATCGTCTCAAGGATGTCTGGGATTCACACCCAAACATCCCTACAAAATTACGTGGAGTACTTTATTTTGATCCGTTCACACCCCGGTAGCCCAATTAAGATGCCCTAATTAATTTGCACAAACGGCAGCTGTTCCCCTAGAACCCACACTAAACTACACATTCCACAGCTACCGTAATCCCCAGTAAAAATCGTAAACAACACCTGCACACAGTAAAATGCGTAGAAGCCCCGCCGTACAGTAGTCTCAAGTGTAATGGTAGCGGCGGCCCCACAAAACATGTGTATACAGAGAAACCGATACAGGAAGCATGCACAGAAGCACAAAGGTGTGGCCAAGCCCACCGTAGAAAGCAAGTGAAGCACAGAAAGCATACGGTACCAGAAAAGCGTTAGAGAGGCGTAACTAAGAAAGCATAAAAAGTGTAGCCGGAAACGACGATTGGCGGAAGAAGATGGACAGAAGCTCGACCTCCCGCGACGCCCAGGGAGTGGCCAAAATCGCCGTTTAAAAGCAGAAGCAAAGCGTGATTTAGTTAGTTGTTAGACTGTTGTAATCGTTTTATTTTTGATCCGCGGCCGTTCCCCTATTTGCAAGCAACCGTCTTCGAAAGCAATTAAACCGTGTCGTGTATTTTTTTTTATTTGCAAGCAACCGCGCCGCCCCCGTTTTGTATTCGACGTTCAAGTGACCGTCGATTGTTCGTATATTATCGCCCCGTATTTGTAATCGTACGCCAGCGCCCCCGTCCCATTATTTGTCCCCGCCGTATCGACCGATTGGTTAGAAGTAAAGTACCTCACACAAATCTGGTCGTTACACTGGCCTAGGGCCCTATCTACTGATGTCCACAACGATAAGTCTCTATTCCAGTATCGGAATTAAGATTTTACAGTCTTATTCTGGCGTTAGCAACAGCGATGCCCCATATTGCCCTAAGGAGCCTGTAGCCATAGGCTCTTACTTTTTGGGGTACATACTGCAATATGAGATTGTGGCACCTACATCCCAGTTACCTGAGGTCAGCACCGAGTGTGTTGTGGTGTATATCACATCTTTTGACATCAGCACCAGGTTACTGTGGGTTTCCAAGATGCCACTTGAGTCTTAGGTGATGATTGGAGTATTACCTTCTCATGTACGGCTCTGGTCCAAGGGTTTTGTCTGTGTGTCACTGATGCCTGGGAAACATCAGCATACATGCTCACGCAACCTGAGATGCACTCGGTCCGTGATACTGATCAGGTTGTCCACCAGGGTAGCAGCACTGATAGATCAGCAGGTGACCACCTTTTAAGCTTTAACTGCACGTTCGAACGGGTTTACACTCAGCCTCAGCTGGGTTGGTTGTTCAACATATGCAACCGTTGGGCATTTGCAGTCAGTACTGCCTGTGTCTAACAACTGCAAGGGTTGACAACCTTCCTGTAAATTTCTTATCTAAATTCTCACATTTTTTTCTCATCTATGATCTTCTTTAGTGTCCCCACCAGAATAATTCCTCAGGAATTATGGCACAGCCACTGGTTGGGCCTAAAGTGTAAAAGGCCCCCCTGTAATCATTTCTCTACACTCAAACGCCTTTGTTAGCTGGCCTAATAATGTCCGCACTAGAGTCGCCCTTAATCCTGAGTCCGCCTCCATTGGTTTGTCCCTTAGCATAATATGCCGCTAGTCCGCCTAAGCCAAGGTGTTCGAGTCTGGCTAAACACATTACAACCAAGTCCGCCTTAGCCCCTCACTTTACACTCATTTATTCGAGACAGACTGTACCCCTGCAGCTGGTTTCACAAAGCGGTCTAACTCGAGTTAGCCTGCTAATTTTTGATGAGCCCAGCAAGTTAGCTGGCTCACTTTAGTGACTCTGTTTCACAAAGATGGCTAACTTTTGAGCCGGCTCAAAAAGTTAGCTGGCTAACTTTTTTTTGCCATGCAAAAAAAAGTTAGACAGGTCAATTTCACGAAGCTGTCTAAGCAAGTTAGCCGTCTCAAAATCAGTCCAAAATGAGCCAAAAAAGTTAGCTTCCTCCAGGCAGGCTAACTTTAGTTGGTCTGTGTATCTTTTCCATTGAAAGTATGTTGCATGGAATATTACAAGAGTTGAGAAATGACCAAGATGATAGTTTTTTTTTGTTGCGACCACGGATTTTCTGAGATAGATTGAATCCCCTAGACAGATACAATGATGATGAACTATACAGTCGCTATCGTTTTACAAGGCAATCAATTATGGAAATCACTGATCTAATAGTTGATGACCTAAAGACCCCAACTAAACAAAGTGGAGCAGTGCCACCTATTTTTCAAGTTTTCGTTGCACTTAGATATTGCGCCTCGAATAGTTTCCAGGAAGTGGTTTGTGATACGCTTGCCTTGTCCAAGCTAACAATTTGTCGTATCCTTCGAGGGGTTTCATCGGCATTATTACATCATGCTTCAAATTTTATTTCATACCCGAGAGATGATGAAATTCCCAAATTTCAAGAGAAATTTTACGAAATGTCAAATTTTCCACTAGTTGTTGGCTGTATTGACTGTACTCACGTTCAAATTATGGCTCCAAAGGATCATCCGGAAGTTTACAGAAATCGGAAGGGATATTATTCGATTAATGTTCAAGCAGTATGTGGACCAGATGGCCAATTCACAAACATTGTTGTAAAGTGGCCCGGAAGTTCTCATGATTCAAGAATTCTATGGGAGTCGGGATTAGGGCGTAAATTAGAAAATGGTCAATTGTCTGGTGTATTGTTGGGCGATTTTGGTTATGCCTGCTGTACCTATCTGTTAACACCATACAAAAACCCAACGAATCGTGTAATGAAAAACTACAACATGGCCCAAAAACGTACAAGGGTATTGATTGAACAAGCTTTTGGCAGATGGAAATGACGGTTTTCTATTTTGCATGGTGAAGTTTGCACTAAATTGGACACCACATTTAGCTTGGTAGTAGCTTGCGCTGTTTTGCACAATATAGCAGTGAGAAAAAATTGCATGATTTTTAGGATATGTTGCCCGATGACGTGCCATGGGAAAATAATATTGTCAATGAGGACACTTTTCCAGATGGAAATTCGTTACGTGACTATATAATTGAAACATTTTTCCAGTAATGGGTAATTATGTCCAGGCATTAAAAAAGTTGATGAAAAAATTTTGATCCCTGTAGTGCCGCCCAAAATTTCAGAGCTGCACATATATATGCTTGTCACCACACATGGGCAAGAGGGAATATGGGGGCCATAGATGCACAAAGGGGGGGGTAGGGGGGTAAACCCTCCCCCTGGGACCCTGGATACCCCCCTAGCCTCTGAAAAAAGTCGATCCACCCCTCCCTGGACTTTACCTGGAAAATTTCTCCTGTACATCTCTGATGGGGCTGTACATACCCCCAGAGTTCAGGTACTAGACATGAAAAAAATTTTGCTCAATTTCTGGACTTTGGTCTCAAAAAAGGCCGAAAAACTAGGGGTAGTTTCCCCTAAATTTTGGAGCTGCACATGTATGCGTGTCACTTTAATTTTTGTGTCATTAGCACAGAATTCATGAAATTTCATTTATTTTTCAAACACAAACCTTACGAGTCGACGTAAACAAAACATCACATGGGAAAATAAGATCGGTCACCCTGAGAAACCACTGATGACCCTTGACCTTGTGAGCCAGAGCGTTCATAAAAAAATTTTAACAGCATCACATGCAGAACTAAATGCCTGCATCACCCCAGCAAAAGAATATAGTGCCTGAACTTCTGCATTGACTTCTCTTTCACTAAATCTTTTTCTAGCTCAAGCTTCTCTTTTTGCGCTACCTGTGCAGCTTCTTCTGCAAGTAAAACTTGTACCATTACATCTTCCTTACGCAACTTTCCTTTTTCAATTTTTACGCTTTTACTTTCTTGTACAGTAGCTGTTGCTGTGATCATTGTATCTATAGTTTCCTCACGTCCAAGATTTTGGCCTTCATGTTCGGACATTGTGTCCTCCATGGCGTCCTCGTCAACACTTGAGTCATTGCAACTTTCCTCCAAATCAAAACCTTTATCATGGCCCAATATTGTTGGATTATTTTCTCCTATGATCCCGAATATATCTTCTGATTCTTCAGAAACAAATTTTTCATTGATACCACCACCAGTTTTTGAGCGGCTACGTTTTTCTTCTGCCACTTCCATTTTCGCATGACTGCACATATTTTTCCAGCACTTTTTGATGCTATCATCATTTCTTTGTATACCACATAGAGCTTTGAGCTTTGTGGCTAGCTTACAAAGAATGAACCAATCCAAAAAGTTCACAGTTTACAGTAGTAATCAAAATTACTTCTTTGAACTTTGCAGCTTTCCTTTTATTTGAATCTGCTTTGCCGTCCTTGCAAGTAAAAATGGCATTATGTTCTTTGTAAAATTCGCCTATCAATCGTTTTTCCGCATCAGAAAATGGCTTATTTTTAGTTCGCTTAGAGGGTTCAGAATTCATTATATTTGAACTGGGTCAAAAACACAATTAGCATAGGTGAAAGTCCCACAGATACAATGATCACTTGTACAGAAAGTTGTTGTGTTGCGCATTTAACTGCTTACGTCAGAATTTCATCGAGAAATGATTGACAGCTTCTTTAGCTAATGCTCGGTTTAGAAAACGATTTGATGTGAAAAAATGTCAAAATGCTTGAATAAAGCTTTAGGAAGCCATAAAGTCAACGTGCAGTATCTTTGCAGGCACTACTTCCATAAATGATATTAAAAACATGAAAAGTTTGGGTGTGAAACAAATGTAAAAGCTAACAGTCAATAAAAGTTGTTAGCCGATACTTACAGAAGTTAGCCCGGGCTAACATAGTTAGCCCAGTCTAGCTAGCGGTGAGCCCGGGCTAACTGAGTTAGCCCGGGCTCAATTTAGCCTAGGAGTTAGACAGCTTCGTGAAACATCAAATATTAGCCAGCTAACTTGAGCCTGCTAACTCAAAAAGTTCGCCAGCTAACTTTGGTTAGCTGGCTAAAAAGTTAGACACCTTTGTGAAACGGGCTGCTGATCTCAAGATGCATTGAGCCTAGCCTCGATTCGTAGGAGGAAGCCTGCATTTCCCCACCTCCATTTAGGCACAGCTGGGCCAAGGACCCCCATGCCACCCATTTACTGACTGAATGTGTCAGAATAGCAACTCAGTACCTGGTGCTCTTTACCTCCAACTGGTGATTTAGCGATCCTCACTTCATCTCAGTGATTGGAAACCTGCCTCCCAGCTGTATATAATACTCCTGGAGAGTTCCCCTTCTATTCTAGATGCGCATTCCCGTTTTGGGCACAGTTGTAGAATATATGTGAATGACTTCCCCTCGGCATCCCCCTGTCTAGTCATCACACTTTTCAGAGTTCGCACTTGCTCCTAGTGAGTGAGGCCGATTGTGTAATAGTCCATTCCCCTTTGCGTAATCTGGTGTGTATACTAATTTTGTCCCTATCTATTTACGCCCATTAGTTTGCTATAAGTTGTCCCTCTTTACTTATTAATTCTTAAGCTACTCCATGTGCTACTCCTGGTGAGTAGGACTTTGTCGGTTACGAGCCCTCCCATATCCAAAGTTTGTAAACTAGCACAACGGACTTAACCTCCAAAAAAAATTCCCTTTTGAGCGGGTTTATCTGTACGTCCTCACATCATCCTTTCTTTTACGGTTGGGAAACCACCATTTTTTATTCCAATTTATTCACTTTTGGTTCAAATAACCGGGTCTAGCCCCATAATTTCTAAAGTTTGGGTATAATTTTCCGTCTCTTTACACTCGGGTTAGCCCCTCTCTAAGTACATGGGTGACCGGATAAATTCCCTTCTGAGTCAACCTATCTTACCTTCTGGCCGTTCTGATAGCTAAAACCTTGTTCTTTTCTAGCCCCATCATTGAGTGGCCACTAGTTATTGTAAAGAACAAGAGTTAAAGTCTCAAAAACGCCATCGCGTAAATGATCTCGTAATTCCCGTGCCTCTTCGCCACGCGACTACAAAAGTAACACTTACTTCACTTTCACAAAATAGAGACACCTAGACGTTCCTGTCACCTTAGTACTAAGCTTAAGCAGACAAGTGAGCCCCGCTATATTCAGTTTGATCGAATAGCTTCACAGGCACGATTATCAGTCTTAGATACCTTACAGCAAGATGAATTCTTATCTATGAAGTCAGAAGATGATCTACCTTCACAGATTGAGAATAAGGTCCAAGCTGCATTTGAGAATGCCCTTGGACCGCTCAACCAAAAGCTGGAGGCTATGAATGGCAGAAGGCACCCTCCTGTGTCCAGCTTCATGGCCCCTCCTGCCTTTTCAGGTGATTTTGGTGAGTCCATAACAGATTTTATATCCCACTTGACCCGTTTCTTTTCACTTCAAGGGATAACAGAAACGGATCATGCATATAAAATCGCGTTTCTGGAGTCTTGCCTAACAGGTCCTGCTCTTGCATCCTACCGGGACTTTAGCAGTGGTACTCCGCAGCCTACCCACTACAAAGAGTTCAGGGCTTTTCTGAGGAAAGACGTCCCAGTAGGGCATGACTCAGATCTGCATCAGCAGTTGATCCAGGATCCCCTGCAGAAGCCAACTGAGTCCGCGATAGTTTATCTTGAGCACCTTAAGAGACTGTCCAGGGTGGCTTATCTGGATCTCGCGACTGACGTTAGGGATTCAATTGTAAAGGCTATCTTTCTGGGAGGGTTGAAACCAGTCCTTCGAAATAGTATTAAGTTCAGGGAGTTCACAACTCTTGAAGAGACTCTCGAAGCAGCCTGTTATGCCGAATCGCAAATTTTTCGGGATGAGATTAGGTATACTGCCCCATTTAATGCTGTTTTCTTTTCAGAACAAAGGACCGCCGATAAGGTCAGGTCAATGTCGAATCGAAGGGGCACCACTCAACCTTCGTCGGCAATGCCATCCGACGAAATTCGACGTTTGCAATCGGAGATGGCCTGGCTTACGGCTCACGTTGCCCGACTTACAGCTCAGCAAACAGCGCCCCCTCCGAGAATTCGATGCCATCAATGATGCCATCGACGCGTGTCCAAACTGCTGAGGATCGCCCGTCAGGGGCACATTTACAGATGTACTCCTACCATGGACGCTGCATCCACAACGATGCTAATTGTCAGGCCAAACATCCCGATAGCGCCGGCCCTAGCACCGCCACCCCCACTGGCGCCAGCCGTTGCTATTTTTGTTGAAGGAGGGCACACCCCACTGACCAATGTGACAGACCCTGCCGGCATTGCCCAAAGTTATACGTGCACAGGGCTTTGGCCTGCCCAAATCGGATTTTGACATTGCCTGGCGAGACTAACTTTGGTAATTCTGGTTACTCTCCTCAGGGGGCAAGTTAAAATTTTTGGTGTTATGCTAATCCAACTCCTCACGGGACAGGGAACCAATATCGATCACCTCCATGGCAAAATAATGCTGTAGGGGCTACCGACGCTCTTCTTCATCCAAATCTGTTTGATCTGGATGATGAAGTTCTGGCTGAACATCTGGCGGATCACTCACAACTTTGTTATCCTGTCTGTGTAATCAGTATTGGGTTTTCAGCTGCCGCCAGTGGTTTCGGCATCGACTCCGTCATCAGCCTTCCCGCCGCCACCACCGAAATATGTGACGCTGGTCAACATAAACCCGTCAACCATACCGAAAACCACTGGCGACGTCAGCGTAATCATGTCCGATCGACCGACAGAAGGTACACTGGCGCCTCCGGCCCATTTTATCAACCAAGGAGGGCCACCTGGGATTCCTACGGACTCCGCGTTGGAGGTCCTCAGTCAATTGGAATGACTGAATCTGCTAGGTAAACTACCTTCTGTTTTTGGCATTTCAGGTCTGAGAATCAGATATCCTTATAAGTCACCAGCTTTAATGATTTCTCGTTTACAGATTCCTCATCCGTCACCAACGCGATGCGGGCGGTTCGGTCAATGGATTTGGCCAAGAAGTATCCGCACCTCCCATGGGTGCTACTCAACGAGCTGTTCGAGGTTGAGGCACTTACTGCGGCCGACATGCGGATATTGGGACCCGACGTCGCTCGACGGGTGCTCGAGTTTATCGTGGACGGAACTATTTGTGCCACCCTGGTGGACAAGATCCTGTTGGACATTGAACCATTCTCTCCGGCAGTGGACGCCATCCGCTGCGCTGTGGAGGAAGCCAGTCGCAACATGCGGCCCACAGCAGTTTTTGCCACATCACCGACAACAATGACGATGGGAGCCCAAACACTGGGGGCGATTGCTCAACAGCAACCAGTCGCCAACGCCTTTGGAGAACTGTTGGGCGCCATCAATGACGACGTCAGCATCATCGAGGCCTCACCATTTCCGATGGCAACCGTCCCCGGGTCCCCGAAGATTGGCGTTCTTCACAAAGTGCACCCCTGCGGAGGCTTGGTCATCGACTTCCCTGGAGAGGAACCAGTATCGTCCAATGACAGTGACGATGAAGAATGAAGCCACCCGATGGGTGAAAACTGTACATTTTGGTGTACATTTACAAGCACCATTTGTAGATAGTTTGTACATAATAAATTGGGCCTTCGTGACACTACTGTTCTTAGGAATGAGCTCCACAACACATGCTACTCAATGCCAATTTTGTGGTCTTTCAAGAAGCGGTCATCCACTTGAGTTACCTCAAAAAGTTGAATGCAAACCACCAAAATCTTCATGGAGTCCACGATGCATGAATGTTACAGTATATGTACCTATTTCTGATCCAATCACTACTTTAGCATGGAAATGTACTTTGTGAAATGGTAAGGTATGTACAAATACTGGTTTTTTCAGATCTAGGGGCATTACTGCAGAAGTCATTATCACTCAGCATCTAGCGCCTGCAGCGTGTACACTGGCACATCGCAGGAAGGTGTTTGGTTTACAAAAGCTTGTGGAGATTCGTCCTGGCTTTTATAGCACTAACCAAACACTGGAGGTGATGTACTCATGGTGCTGCAATGACGTCTGCAAGACAGTGACTAACCTCTTCATCGAGGAGGGACAGGTCCCTTCGTGGGATGGCACTACAGCTCTAAGTACTTTAGGAGATGTAGGTGGATGCAGTCCCACTGCAGGTCAATGCACTACTCTTGACGGGGTAATTGTTTGGCCTGCCGCAAACTTTACAGCACATTGTCATTATCGACCTCAGGGTAATTACACTGCATCTGTATCAGGGAACCATTATCATTATCGATGATTTGCAGGTTGCCCTGAAGATCCCGGGAAACTCTCGCGTGTTTCGGTTGTGTCCTGACCTCTGGTTGAACACAGTGCGAACGGATCAAGGTCTTCTTCTATGCATCCACGGAAGATTTAATTTGACCCAGAGGTTATTCGGATTGGCGAAGGACTCCATCCCTGACCCCATCAATGCCGAACTGAACTACCTGGCTCAGCAGATCAAACAGTCGGAAATTAACAATTTTCGGTTCATGTGGCTTGAGCTGTGTTCTCACGCTCAAGGCTACCTTGATCTGACTTGGCAGTTGCTTCGTTTTGACCCTACCTTAGGAGCCCGGGCATTCCTGCAAAGGAATGATCTGACAGCAGAATTTAGGGGTGAAGCACTGGCAATATGGCCATGTCAGAAGGTCAACGCCACTTATGTCTTCCATTCCTACCGAGTGGGAAACACCTGTTACAAGTATCTACCTGTACAGGTTGGCGGTACCATTTATTTTGCCACCACCCGTGGCCCATATCTCACTAAATTCAGTCCAAAACTGCTGTGTGACCATCACTTTAGGGGGATTTTCTGAAATCGCTCGGGCTGGTTTACTGAGTCCGGTATGGTCCATGTGAGCCACATTCTGCTTGAACTGTTCTGGAAACAGCGCTTCAACATCACTCACTTTGATGCTCCTGTTGGATAACATCCTCCAGAAGTGGACAGGCAAGTCCAACAAGATTGTTGTCCCTCAATCAATGGTTACTACTATTATTGAGGCTCACCATAATGACATTCTTGCTGGACAATTTGGTGTGGAACGTAGGGCGAGGCTTATAGCCGGCAGATACCACTGGCCTTCCCTCAGTGCGGGGGTCAAGTCCTTTTGTCAGCGGTGTGATCTTTGCCAACGGAATAAACTGGCGAGACAAAAGACCTATGCAACTCTGCAACCAATTACCATTACTGGGCCATTTCATCGAGTCGGTGTTGACTGTATGGGACTAATGACCACTAGTGAAAGTGGAAACCGTTTTATTGTAGTCTTTATAGACTACTTTACTAAATAGGTTGAAGCTTTTGCTACTCTGGACA
Source organism: Romanomermis culicivorax (assembly GCA_963922205.1). Taxonomy (NCBI): domain Eukaryota; kingdom Metazoa; phylum Nematoda; class Enoplea; order Mermithida; family Mermithidae; genus Romanomermis; species Romanomermis culicivorax. The sequence continues at coordinate 100,559 of CAWUHX010000455.1, forward strand.
TTACTGCACAAACCATAGCAGGACTTTTTGTTACACAAATTGTCTGCAGACATGGGGCACCGCAGATTCTTCAGTCTGATCGTGGTACTGATTTCACATCCAAATTGATGACTGAAATCACTGCCATTTGTTCAACTAAGAAAATCCACTCCACCGCTTATCATCCCATGACAAACGGAGAAGTGGAAAGAGCTAATCAAACGCTAGCTACACAGCTACGTATGTATGTCCATCAAGGTCATACTGATTGGGATGAACACCTGCCATATTCTGTGTTCCTGATCAACATTAGCATGAATGAGTCCACAGGGTATTCATCCTTTGAGCTCATGTATGGCTGTACGCCCATGCTACCTGTTGATGCGGCGCTCTCATTCAACCCTCCAGCCCATATCATAGATGTTTCTACTTATGATATTGGGGTCAAACGACATTTCACAAATGTCTCGACCTTGATCCAGAGCCGAATCGAGAGATCACAGGAGGCTTATGCCAGGTCATACGACGGCATGGCACGAGATGTCTCGTACAAAATTGGGGATCAGGTGCTCAAAGTGCGCACCACCAGCAAATGTGGCCTCACGCCTAAATTGCTGCCCATTTATGATGGGCCCTACTTTGTAATGAATGTGGCATATCCCAATGTCACTATTCGACTTGAGACTGACCAAGAAGATACTGTGCATGTCAGTCAGCTCAGACGCTATGTGTCACCTGCTCAGCGTACTGAAGCAGAGGAGGTACCTTCCACTTCCATGGTCCTCGAGACAGCACCATTGTTGATTCCATCAACAAACCGAGATTTTACACAAGATCTCATTGACCCACATCTTGATGCTGAGGTCTCTGACCCGTAATCAAGGGCTCTTCTCTTCTTTACTTATGGAGGGGGTCGTCCTTTTTCGAAGGACCGCCGTGCCCCTCACAGAATACCCTCTCCTGTTCCATGCTGGAATAGCAGTGTAAAGAAGAGAATGAGCAGCGATCAATGCATCTAAATGAGGGTATTGCCTCATATCACAGGTGCATCCGTGCCATAGCCAATATCTCCCCTCTAAAATTTTTCTTTTTAGTCTCGTTTCAGATTTCACAAATCAATCGACAATTGGGAACTTCACCAAACAGATTGATTGACGTCAGCAACTCCACGCATCTCCAATTGACATCAGCAATTCCAGGCACCATTGACATAATTCTGCAAGCGAAAACGCACCAAAAAACCACTGGACCATGGACCGCCTTCAGTCACCATCACCTGAATGTTTGACCTCCAGGGACATGCCACACAAGGACCAGGACGCCCTTTTTGAAGGACCCCTGTGTCACGTGCAGACGAATTTCGTCAAACGTCACCTGATTCACATCACAATTTGTCGATAGGTTTTTGGTTAGGTTTTGTGTTACAGTAATTTGCATCAATTTTGCATTTCGTTTTTATAATTTTTACATGTAATTTATGTGTGTACTTTACATGTTTTATTTCTGTTTCATTTGCGCACATTTTATTTCCCGTTCGATTTATTATTTTGTTATACACATAGACTACGGTATGTAGCCGCTAGTCAAGAATTTCCATTAGAGATAAGCTCTCCCAGCTCATGGCTGTAATTGGAGCACAACGTGCACCTCTTATCAGTAAAAACTAGCAACCTTTCACAATGTGAAACGACTAGTTTGAAATTCTCACTAGTGACGTTCCTATGTTAAGCATGGAGAGTGAAAACTCGCCCCAATGCTTAACGTTGTGAACTGGAAAATGTCTATGTGACCATAGGCATCTTCTCTAAAGATTTCCGCTGCAGAAGTTAGCTTGGGGGAGTGTTAACTCCGCCCAAGGCATACTGTAGGTTATGGAGCCCTTTAAAAGGGCATGTTTAGTTAGTTTGTCACTCATTATTGGGCCTAACTGGTGTTGCGTCTTTTTAGCCTTGGGTCTTGCGTTTTGCGGTCATCGTTATTGTTATATTGTTTTATTGTCAACTCGTCGAATAAAATTTGCATATTCTCGCCTCCGGCCTCCTTATAGGTTATCACTACAGTAACCCGACCGTAGGAACTCGTCCCCATCGCGGTTAATCAAGAATCCCATCGCCCTCACAGAGGAAATGTTAGGTACCCCCGCCTGCCGATCCGCAGCCACAGTACCCCACACTGAATCGCTCAGAGTTTCGTACCTGTTCATCGCCGTCCGTAGGACCCCGCGCTTTGACCCCAGGACCCATTGCTCATCGCGGAATAGGTTAAGAAGAGGATTAGTAAGTCTTCTCAGGGGTTTTTATTGTTGAGGGTATATTTGTGGGAGTCTCCCCTAAGCTAGTTTCCCTCGGAAGTACCCTCAGTTGAGAAAGCCCTCAGACCCTTAAGGTCAGGGCCAATAAAAGGATTCAGGTTAACAATGGGGTCCCCTACAGTATGCCATTCTGCGAATGGCACCGTCCCTCATCCCTCATTCCCAGTGAGGGAGGACTAGGGATTGGCACCCCTGACCCGGCCGCATTGTTCATTATTCTACAGCATAACCCTAGGACGAGGCCGAGGTACACCATAGGTTTACCTGTGGGAGTACCAGCTGGGTTAGGTTCCCGAAACAGAGAAATATAACGGGGCCACCCCACCGGGTCACAGCATGTCGCCTACAGTGTCATGGCCGTATTTCCGATGGAATATGGTATGGGGTTTCCCATTAATGTGACTGATCACCAATTCAGTTAATGTGACATGGCCCCCACTCTGTTTAATGTGTCAGGTGAATAGTGAACATCAATGATGAAAAGTAAAGCATTCAAAAATAAAACGGGATCAAGACATTTTACAATGAATAAGATGATGAATATATCATAAATTACACAAATCACCCATTAGTACGAATAATACATTATTAATGGTGAAGGTAAAGCATAAGGTCATATTTGTATTTTTTGGCAGAATGGAATGCAATGCAATCGACACAACATTACTGAATGAAACGAAAATTTTTATTCCGTTTGGTTGGAAGTTAAACATTTTCTATAAAATGACAGTTATCCTTTGCGATCTAAAGTTGATTTTCAGGCTGAACATTTCAAGCTGTTGGCGATTGGTTCCATTCTGTTTCAGTGGAAAAGGCAAGTATAAATGACCCTTTACAATAAAACAAACCATTACTTTAAAAAAGTGGCGACAATTGCGTAAAAGTTGTCAGTAAACTCTGCTTTTGTAATTGAATGTGACATCGTTTTTCTTTGTGGGTGTCTTTTTTATCGGAAAGCTATCCAGCACTGTGCTTTTATCGGAAAGCTATCCAGCACTGTGCTGAAATATTTACAAATGTTTTAACTTGCACAACTATTTTGGCAAACAAGAGTATTATAATCTCATCGTGTATCTGTTCCATAAATTTAATGCTCAGTTTCATTTGTTTATGATGTATTTACAAAACAAAGAATCGTCAATGAAAATTTGCCTGAAAAATAGTATGATTCAACAGATTGGACGGCTGATGCATGCTTGAAAAAGCTTCTCATGAGAATTGTGCAGTGTTTAAGTTTGTTCCATGGTCCATACTTTGGTGTGGTGTACAACATAATGTTTCAAGAAAACACTGACTCGTTTAATTTTGAAGATAGGGAGAAAATAACTCTGTTTTGAGTTTCCTCATTGTTCTGAATCTACCATATTACCGAATAAGTGCCTAAGATGTTACTGTTTTAGATTAGCCCTGAGGAAAGAGCAAAAATTTTCAAATCTATATTCCATGTACATACATGTCCATTCCAAATGTTATTGTGCTTTGCATGCTAAAAAAATTTTACAATTCAACTTGATTGTTGTCTTGTTTTCAGATGCATCACAAACCTTTTCCCTTCCTTGCTTGAAACAAGTTTTTTTAAAAGATCAAGTGCTATTCAGACCTGGTAAGTTGGAAGATCTTTTAACCTGGTAAACCAGTATATTAAGTGGCCTTCTGATTAATCAAGGTAGATTTTCAGTAACATGTGTATGTTAGAACCACACATGTGCATGTGGGGGTTCATTGGGGAGGGGGTATACAGTCCAGATCACAAGTAACGTGTTTTTTGCTTCTGGGTAGCTTGTCACAAGCGCCAATTTGGCAAGCACGTGGCAAGCAATCCACAAACGAAGCACTTGTGGATTGCTTGTGGAATGCTTATGGGTCGCTTGTCGAGTGCTTGTAGGTTGCTTGCAAAGTGCTTGTGACCTGCTTGCCAAGCACTTGTGAATTGCTTGCCAAGCACTTGTGAATCGCTTGCCAAGTGCTCCTGAGTCGCTTGCCAAGCACTTGCAGCTGTGAGTGTGAATGTCAGTTGGAATTTATTTATGAAGGCAATTATTTATTGGAAGTCTGTCAGTGTACTTTGAGGATGTTCATAACATGCGGCTTTTTGAAAGCAACAGCAGACATTTTTTGTTTTCGACTTTTTTCGAAGAGAAAAATGTAACATACGTTTTTCAAAATATGCTCCCTGCTGTACATGCATAAAAACAGAATAAAGTAAACTTTTTCTTAATAATTACAGTGAAAAAGCAAGTGCTATTTTATATTTCTGAAATTGTTCGCTAAAATAAATTGGACTAAAAATTTGTGAGCATGCCCAACCAGCCTGTAACAATTCTTTTAGAAAAAATTCCACCAGACAAGCTCTGCTAAAAATATTGACTACAATGCTGTTGTCATTTTTCCGATTTATAAGGATTTTATGAAAGCCTTACTGTAGCAGACCGATTGTTTCATATCATCAACATATTTCACGTCTACAGTAATCCATTTCGATGTATCCCTTCTGAGGAATTCTTCTGTCAGAAAAGACAAAGGCGTCCTTAAAAGTGTCGTCATCTTCATTGGGACAAAAGATTTAGGTGGGTTAAACACCGTTTTGTTTTCTGATGGCAAAACTTGTTGCGAAGATTGCAGTGAAGCTATCTGAGTATGTATATACTGTGAGTTATTCATCGGGTAGTAGTAATGCTTCTAAATTATCTTTTCTTGTTGGGATTCAGAATCACAGAGGGGAATGTTTGCCACATCTCTCTGATAGTTTTGGTTATCACGATTGAAAAATCAGTTATTTCGGTCGAAATTTTGATTTTGATTGAGCATGTAGTTACGCGTATTTTGTTGAAAACGAGGACTTCAATTATGATTATTTTGCCATGGTTGATTCAGTTGTTGTTGCTGAGGCTGGGGGCCTGTGGTTTCAGTTGATAGCATTTGGAGCTGTCATGCTTACACTGACCATGATAGGTGCAGTATTTCACCAGTTGTTCACATGACTGATTTCCTTGGAATTTCCGATTTTGAGAGAAATCCCATATAGGAATGTTTTCTCTATTCTGGAAATTCGGACTCATCCCGCGATCGAATCGGGATTTTCGAAATTTTTAGTGTTTTGCAAATTTTCTCGGATTCCAAACTTTTCTAGGACTCATTTTACGCTTTCCTCAAATTCTTTTGTCTTCATTAGACTCGAATTTACTTGAAATCTCATGCTATTTTGCTGTCTAGAGTCATCTCTATTTCAGGATTGAGAGTTATCTCTGCAAGGAGGTTTCTAATCATCTCTGAAATGCGACTGTGATGGTTGCTGTTCCGATGGATTTCCGAGTTTGTTAACCAGTATAGGTTGTTCTGCTCTCATAGTCATCTGTTTATTCACTCACTGGATTTACTGATTTTTCGCGATGGCTATAGCTAATTCAGTGATTGTTTGTAGAGTACTCACATCAATGGAGACTCTGTAAATTTCCGGCATTTTCCAAAGAAAAGTTGTGATAACTTTTCTATGGCGATACTGAGTGCTTCTGTCATAGTACAGTAGATGTATGTAGGTGCTGATTCCATTTAAGGAAGCAGGCAGATCTCTGGTTTGGAATGGAGCGATGGACTGGAGCTCGCATTGGAGCATATCTTGGTCGCAATTTGATGCATTCATACACATTAGAATCTGTTTCGCTTCATCATAGGACTGGACATCTCGTATGGTGTTCAGAGCACCATCGCAAGTCAAGCGACGCAACGTGTGAAGTTTCACATACTCAGAGGCATCGAGGCCAAACTCGTTTTTGAGCACGATGAAGAATTTCAACACTTGTTGCTTTCGGGTCGAATTATCCAATTTTTACGGTGCTATCTTTTTACAGATAGTTTTAATTCTCGTTTCATCATTGGAGAAAGATCTATGCACCTGAGAAGGTGGGATAGACGGAAAGTTTATCTGTGAGTTTAGTGCGTTTAGCACATTAAAGCCGTCAAGCATTTGTGTCGGGATGATCAGATCATCATCATCATCCATTATACCTCAAATCTAAGTTGACTTTTTTGATCGCTAATGGTGTTTTTCAGTTTATTCGATTTCAGAGACTGAGCATAAGAGCTTGTAGGTCTCCTGATATTTTCCATTTCAGGAACGTTTGGTTTCGATATCTCTTCTTTCTGAGCTCTCATCGCTTTGATTTCAGCTTTAAACTCATTGAGAAGTTTTCGTTGTTGAGATTCTATCATAACTATTTCGCTTAACACATTAGTAGCGTCGCCACAAAAATTTATCATTTCAGTATCACAGTTTTGCATTACCATCAATATATGGGTCATTATCGAAGATTTTTCGAGTATTGGTCTCCTTTGGTTTCGGTTTTAGAAAGTTGAATTTTCGATTTTTGACCATTTCCACAGATAGAGATCGTGAAGTTTTTCGCGTTTTTAGCGGAGCAGACGTTTGCAGTGAATCGAAATTATGCTTATCTGCTTCCTAGAGAAGCAGTAGATCCCCGTTTTTGCAGTCGAAATTTTCGATTTGTCGAACATTGGGATTTGCTAGTTTCTTATAGAAACCTTTTTTGTAGACTAGAGCGGTAGAGCCATGCATGTGATTTTCTTCCATTTTTTGGGTTGATTCCGGTAGTTTTTCAGATTTTCGATTTTTTGCAAATTTCAGCATTTCCTCAACCTTTAAACGAGCCGGTACGGTCACCAAAATGTAGTGCATGAAAATAAGAATAATATAAGTAGACGCTTTTAAGCTGTGTAGCTTGATGATTAAGAGACGTATGGAACGTAAAATAGCATGCGGAATGCTAGCAATGGAACACTCAGAGTGTTAGACGAAATTAATGCAACAATAATCGAAATCAGGAGATTGATGGGCTCATAGAGAGTGCTATGTCAGATTCCCAAGGTTCTTCGCTCAGGTCCTCAAAGGTTTTCAGATGCTGAAACTTGGACTGTGCTATCTTATCCTATTAGGAGTTTCGCTTGATTACTCAAACTATTTTCCAAATAGTTTGACTCGACCTAGAACACATGCTGGGTTTTCAATTTACTAGCGATGCTCAGAGCCTCTCACAAAACTGACTACTCACTAGGACAAACCAAACAACAACTAACTTTATCACAAACTTGCTGTGAGTGTAATCTTTGATTTTGTGAACCTTTCGACAACTTTGAACAATTTTGAGCTCCAAAATGATGCATTCTTGTGAATCACTTTGAAAAGCTGATGAGCTTACTGTAGGCAATCGGCGCCCCATTACAAATATTATGATAAAATAATGAAGATGACCAATTAAAACATGAGATACTACATTTAAAATGATGAGAACTATTATAGATTAAGTGATATAAATGAAGGTAGACATGATAAAAGCTGCACCTGAGCTACTTAATGAATAATGATGATCATTGAAGTTACCTGCCTGAAGCGCGGGAAAATTTTGAGATTTGGACCTCCTAAAATGCACCAAAATGCATCTTTTCAATATGAAAACCACAAATTTTTCTTCCACATTTGTGGGAAGACCTCAAAAATTTTTTCCACGTTCCAGATTTTTTTCCACATTATAGCGCAAATGTGGGAAAAAAACAGTGAACATGAGTGATCATCAGTTGATAATTAGATTACAGTAATTGTGACTGCCTGGTACTCTGTACAAAAAGACATGACTAAACTTACTGGTCCGAAATAATGAACCCACCTCGCAATTTTCAGGTTGATCCTACTTGAAAGTATAGCCAACTGGAAGGACCCATTTTTCTTAGATTGATCCTACCTTAACGACTGAAATAGTCCAATTAACCTGCTAATAAACCTGAACTTTTTGAGTTGTTTGAACAATTTTTTTACAGTGTAGGTTGCTTGCTTTTTGCATCAGTTTACTCTGAAATTATTTAAAAAGACTGATTTTAACTGCAACCTAATTGCAGCTGATTTGATTGTTTGATTTTATAGCTGGCTTTGTCTATTGCAACATTAATGTGCAGTTATGTAATTGGGTACATGGTTCAAATTATGGAAGCATGAAACTGTTAATGAAGCCTGTAATGTTGTTCTTTTGCACAACATTATGGCATTGTAATGTATAACATTAATGGTATAACATCTTATGTTATACAGGAAATCATAAGATCTATATTGACCTTATGATAACGTACGAGGATCCTATGCTATACAGGTAATCATAAGATCTATGTTGATGTTATGACCATCTTATCATATACGGTGTACTGTTTTATGTCTTACCACAAAAAATATCTTGACATTTACTGATAGCAGGCAGAGAATTAAAAAATGTGCTACGGCTTTTTCCATAATGACGTTTTCTATTAATTAGATACTTGTTTTTTGTGTGTTGAAAACTACCTGAAGCAGTAGTGCATAAGATTCATATAGACTTCACTTTTTCATACAATGATTTTTTTCTATCGTTAACAGTTTTTAACAGTATTTATCAATCTTTACAAAGCCCATTCTGTAAAATAATGCACACAAAATGTTTATCAAAAAAATATTATCCCTCTACATAAACCATATGTGCTACCATCGTCCATGTAAGATCGGGGTATCCTTATATAAGTTAATATAAGCTTATGTAATACCTAAAATTATTTGAAATTGCAACTCCGTGACATGTTGTTCTAACTTAGGTAGGATTCCCTGCTGTTCAGTGTGATTGACTAATGAAAAAATGGGTTCTGGTTCTGGTGATATGAAGGCTATGTAGCTAGATTTCAATCCATTTCTGAAAATTTGTTGTTCGACATAAGCTGCCTTGTCAGACATTTCTGTCAGGGTTGTGAATCGTCTGTACTTCAGTGCCTCTCTAATTTCGTTTTGCATGCCTTCCATGAAAAGGGGTTTGATTATCATTTCACGTGCATCTGAATTAAAATTAGGATAAGCAAAGGTTGCTAAATGCTCGAGGTCAAACAAAAATTTGGTTACCGTTTCCGATCTTTTTTGCTTCTGTTCCCACAAAAAAACGTTGGTGTAATTCAATGTCTCTATGGTCGGGAAACATGCTTGTAATGCAGTTTTATACTGTTCATAGGTTTGGCTGGGTTTTCAGAATTTTCTAAGCTTTTAAATTTTGCAAATGCCGCACCACCCAAATAAATTTCAAAAACGCTAATTTTAATTGTCCGTCAGTATCGTTCATGTCTTGTAGTACCCTAAACTGCTCTAGTCATTTGCTCCATTCATCAGAATGTTGGGTTACCCCACCCGTAAATACTGTAGATTTTACATAAAAATTGTTTGTGATATTGTTACATATATTGGCTGTTCTTAAATCGTTGATCAGAGTGGGATTCACAGTGTTTTGGCTCAATTGTGTGCTTAGAGTGCGAAAATGTTCTGCAAAAAATTCGTTGATTTTCTCTCTTACAATTTCTCCTAAGTGGTCTTGTGTATGATGGGTCATTTTCAATTTGTGTTTGGGTGGGTGCATCGAAATTACACTTTTTGCTTCCCATTTGATTCATAGGAATGTGTCACTTAATGTTTCATTAACTGCTTTTTCCAGTTTCAATGCTTATGAATTACTTATCACTCTATGGTGGGGGGAAAATGTTTTCAATTTGCTAAAATTACTTGCTACGATTGCCCTGGTGAAGGATGCACCTTAATGGGGCAGGGAGTTCCAATGGTTACAGTAGGGTACAGTCACCAAAAATATGTAACACCCGTTTTCTACTCTGTACTTTTACTTGAGTCAACAAAATGTCCACGGAGCAGCACATGATAACATTACGGAAAATAATAGGAATGATAACAATAACCATGAATACAAAACCACTGACTGCTTTCTTAGGCCTCAACATAACTGGATTACACTAATTTATGCTTCCACTCAGGCTTTATTAAAAATGAACATGAATAAAAATCTGCATATTTCACACTTTCTCTCTGCTTTTTATACTGCTTCCCTTTGGTCACTCCCTAGATACGTGGGGGGTCTGCTTCTGAAATTGCTTTCCACCAATTATCACTTACACTTGCTTCTCTGCTTACATTGGACTTAACCACGCCTATGTGCTTTCATATTTATTACTGGTCTATATGCTTCTGTATGAACTGCAGCTACTGTTCCACTTGAGACTGGTGTCTGGGTTGGGGTTTCTACTTTTTGTTACAGGGGCAGGTGTATTTACGATTCTGAGGGGGAATTAGTATAGCTATGGAATGTGTGTTTTCATGTGAGTTCTGGGGGCCAGTTCCTGATGTGCAAATTAATTAGAACATCTTTAATTGGGTCAATAATGGCTTCTCGGTGCAAGACCTTCAAAACAGAACACTTCAAATAAATTTATAGGAATGTCAATATGTGGAACTCAGACATCCTTGAGACGATGAATTATAGAACAAATTTATATACAGTAATAAATAACACATAACGTACATTATGAATTTATAATGATGCACTAGCATCTACATTACATTTACACATCACAACTTTCGAAAACAAAGTTATTTTACAATTCTTTGATTTTAAACTGACACCAACAATTTCTGAGCACAAAATGACACTTTACACCTCAAATTCTATGCCATAAAAGTTGGTTTACATTTTTGTGATTCAAAATTTCGTTATTTCCTCATCCAGATTGATTTCCACGCTTTACACAAATAGGATTTGGTGGAAGAAATGAAGAAACATGAATTTCTAGTTTACACATCATAACTTTCGAAAACAAGGTTATTATTATGGTCGGAAACTTACAGAGACTTCCCATTTTCAGACTTGAAATGTCAGAAAAAGAAGGTAGTATACCAATCAGATTCATTGATTTCATTTGATAAATGACCCCCAGTGTTGAGTCGGTTGGATTTTGGGGTGGTGGCCCCTGGGCAGCAAAACGGGCCGGAGATGCCTGTGTCACTGCCTCTTTTAGTCGGTACAACGGGACCATGCTGACATCACCAGTTGTTTTCCGCATCATTGATGGGTGTAAAGTGACCGGCATCACATATCTCGATAGCGGCCATGGTAGGGCAGGTGTCTGTGCCAGTGCTGAAACCACTGCAGCAGCTGAAAACCCAATACTGATTACACAGACAGGATAACACAGTTGTGAAGGATCCGCCAGGTGTTCAGCGAGTACTTGATCATCCATATCAAACAGATCTGGGTGGGGAAGACCATCCATAGCCCTAACGGCATTATTATGCCGTGGGGGTGGCTCATATTAGTTCCCCATCTCGTTAGGAGGTGGATTAGCATATTGCCGAGGATACCCACTTGTCCCCCAAGGAGAGTAACCAGAAGTAACATAGTTATTCTCACCAGGCATTGTCTGATTCCGATTTGGGCAGGCTGTAGCCCTGTGCACTCGTATTTGATGGCAATGTGAACAGGGTCTGTTGCATCAATCAGATGGATGCGCCCTCATTCGACAAAAATAGCAATGGCTGGTGTAGGGGGTGGCAGCATGGAAAGGACGGGCACTGTTGAGATGCTGAGCCTGGCAACCGGCATCATTGTGGGTGCAAGGTCAATGGAAGGAGACCATCTGTAAATGTGCCCCCGACAGGCCATCACCAGCGTTTTGGACGTGCACTGAAAGTTGTGTAGGCCGCATCGGATTTCCCAGAGTTGGCGTCATTTGCTGAGCTGTAAGCCCCACAATATGGGCTGTGAGCCGGGCCATCTCCAACTGTAATCGTCGAATCTCATCAGACAGCATAGAGGACGAACCTTGAGCGTTTCTCCTTTGATTCAACACGACCTGTTGTGATCTGGCAGTCTTTTGTTCTGAAGAGAAAACAGCATTAGATGGGTCAGTATGCTGAATCTCATCCCAAAAAATCTGTGATTCTGCATAACAGGCTGCTTTAAGAGTCTCTTCAAGAGTTGTAAACTCCCTGAACTTAATACTATCTTGGAGGACTGGTTTCAGCCCCCCCCCCCCCCAGAAAGATAGGTTTTATAATTGAATCTGTGACATCAGTCCCAAGATCTGGATAAGCCACCCTGGATAGTCTCTTAAGGTGCTCAAGATAAACTACTGCAGACTCAGTCAGCTTCTGCAGACAATCTTGTGTCAACTGCTGGTACAGATGGGAGTCATGCCCTACCTGAAAGTCTCTCTGTAGAAAAGTTGTAAACTCTTTGTAGTGGGTCGGCTGTGGAGTACCACTGCTAGAGTCTGGATAGGATGCAAGAGCAGGACCTGTAAGGCGAGACTCCAAAAATGCAATTTTATATGCATGACCCATTTCGCTCACACCTTGAAGTGTAAAGAAACTGGACAAGTGAGATACAAAATCGGTTATAGACTCATCAAAAGCACCCGAAAAGGCAGGAGGGGCCATGAAGCTGGAGACAGGAGGGTGCCTCTGACCACTCATAGCCTCCAACTTTTAATTGAGCGGTCCAAGGGCATTCTCAAATGCAGCTTGGACCTTGTTCTCTATCTGTGATGGGAGATCAACTTCTGACTTCATGTCTGAGAACTCATCTTCCCATAAGGTATCTAAGACTGACAATCATGCTTGTGGAGCTGTCCGATCAAATCGAATAGAGAGAGGCTCACTGGTCCCTTTAAACTTAGTACTAAGATGACAGGAGCATCTAGGTCTCTACTTTGTGACGAAAGGTAAGTGTTACTCTTTGAAGCTCGCAGCGAAGAAGCGCATGAGCTTCTTGACCCTTTTTGTGATGGAGTTTTTGAGGCTTTAATGGCATGTTCTTTACAACAACTAGTGACTACTCCTTAATGAGACTAGAAAAGAGCAAGGTTTGTAGCACTCAGAAGGGCCTGTGTAAATTAGGTTGACACAGAATGGAATTTATCTTGTCACCTGTGCACTTAGAGGTGTAACCCACAATTAGGAAGGGAACTGATTACATCCCATCTGAATGATGAAATGGGGCCTAGGCCCAATTAATTTGGATGAAAATTAAGAAAATTTGAAAGAAATGGCAGTTTCCCAGCCAAAAAGAAATGAGGGGACTCCTGTGGATGGTTAAACCCCCTCAAAAGGGATTTTATTTGGAGGTTAAGCCTGTAGGTACTAGTTTACAAAACCTTGGATTTGGGTGAACTCATAACTGACAAAGTCCTACTCACCAGGAGTAGCGCCTGAAGTGGCTTAGAAAAGATAAGTAAAGATGGACAACTTAAGATAAACTTATTTGGTGTAAATAGATAGAGACAAAATTAGTTTACACACCTGATTACTCAAAGGGGATGCCCTTTTATGCAATGGGCCTCACTCGCTAGGAGCAATTGTGATCTCAGTAAAGTGTGATGACTAGACAGGAAGTTCCCAAGGCAACGACATTCTCATGTACTTTACAGACATCAGATGTGGGGTTTGTAAGGCCCACACACCTGAGAACAACAACACGTGATGTTGCCATTGCTGACATCAAGGACTGAAGTCGGTAAACCAACCAGTCCTAGTGCAACAACAGGAGCCTCTGCTGTTGCAGAGGTCAGAGGGACGGTGCTGTAAGATCACCAACCCACAATAACAACATGTTATGTTGCCATTGCTGAGGTCAGAGGTAGAGCCGGTGAGGCCACCTACCCCTTAAGGCAACAGCAAGGGAGGCAGCTGTTGCAGATGTCAGGGGAAGGATGCATAGAACCAGCAACCACTGAATGGCTACATGTGATGTGGCCATTGCTAACATGAGAGGTATGACATGGAGGGTCATGTACCTCAATGTACCAGCAGCATGTAAGTCAGTTGCCGACGTCAGAGGTAGGGTCTCCAAGACACACCACCTTATAACAACAACACAACACGTTGTGTTGTTGTTCCTAACGTCAGCAGTCATGATTTGTGAAATCATCACTGTGTTGCAACAACTCACAGAAACAGAAGAAAAATACCATACAGTAGGTTGACAAAATAATAAGAATGACATACTGAAGGGTTGCAAACCTATAATGCATGTGTGACTGGTAAAAAGAACAATTTTCTTTTCTTTTTTTTGGATTGAGAATGTTTGATTTAGTAGAATGGGGAAAGCCAAAATATATATTATTTATTCAGAAAGCAAAGAAAGTAGGTTATGAGTCTTTATTTGATTTGATTTTTGGAATAAGAAAATTTATTGGATGAAAAAGTTATTATAATTGGTTTCACACATTACGCATAGATGACAGAGAAAGTGAAAGTAAAGTAAAGAAAAATTTTGAGGCTGATGAGATGAGCAAGATGATCTGATAAGCAGGGTGTTAAATGTGTCAACAGTACGATTTAATTTGTTTTGACCAGAAAAATGAGCAGCTTGGTTAGTGCTCAGTGAAGATAAGAAAAATTATGAAAATTGTTGACACCAATACGGGACACAGATAACAAAATCACGACCACACTTGACGTCTAGAATCAAGTGCGGAAGTAACCCGTCAGACCACAAGCAGATGAAGAGAAGGCCCAAATGTATAAAATTTATAGAAAATGAAGAGAAGAAAAGCTCAGAGGAAATTTGTAGCAGAATACTCTATTTAAACTTGACTCTGGGAAATTTTACTCTTGGGGTCGACTCTATGGGAAAACCTGACACCAGAGACTTTATTTAAAGCTTACGGGTGGTACACACACATAAGGCGATAAAATGTACAGTAATCACTAATTTGATCACTCATAAGGGCTAATCCCAGCTTACAGTAATAAAACTCTACTCAAGAGCATTGTGTAACGAGTTGGCAACAAACTCAAATATGAGGGCCATTTTCCGACCTAAGGGGCAGTATACCTGCTTTAAGGAATGTTTCCGATTTACATTAGGACTAGAGGTCATCCTAAGGATCAGTTTCCCACTTAGAATGCGAATCACCTGACCTGAGAGAGGTTTCTCTACTCAAGTGGCGATTCACCCGATTTGAGAGAGGTTACTCCACTCAAAAGGCCAATTTACCTGATTTGAGAGAGGTTTCTCCACTCAAATAGTAAAAGGTTCCTTCCTAAGAGCTGTAAGCCAGACTTAGGGTCGAATTTCCAGCCTCCTCATGTCATATTAAGTAGAAAATTGGAGCCATATCACATTAAACAAAAAGCTAGACAATCACATTGATGGGAGAACCCATGCCATATCTATAGAATAATATAGCCATGCCACTGTGAGTGACATGCTGTGACCCCGTTGGGTGGCTCTGTTTGGGTATTCATTTCGGGAACCTAACCCAGCTGACTGCCTATTGGAGAGCCTATAGGGTACTTCCGTACTGTCCTTGGGTTCTGCTGTAGAATAATGGACAAAGCTGCCTGGTCAGGGGTGGCAATCCCTAGTCCCATTCAATGAGAATGAAGGACAAGGCCACTTGTGGAATGGCTTACTGTAGGGGACCCGATTGCAAACCTAAATCCCCTTTTTGGCCCTAACCCCAGAGATACCAGGGCTGCTCTAACTGAGGGGATTCTCAAGGGAAAACCAACTTAGGAAAGTGTTCCCACAAATACACCCTTAACAACAATAATCCCCTGAGAAGACTTACCTACTCCTTTTCTCAACTACAACTTGGCGCTGGGCAATTGATTCAAGGGTCTCATGATCCTGGGATGATGGGAACAGGGGTGATGGTGGTCCGGTTTGGGTTCAGTGTGGGGTGTACTGTAAACAGGTTCGCAGGTGACACAAGCGATCCACAAATGGAGGGATGGGCAAGTACTAGGTGAAAGGGCGATGAGTAACTCCTATGCAGGGCTTTGGTAAGGCAACACAGCGATGAACACTAAGTTGTATGCTAATTTATTTGGAATATAGGGGGCCAACACAGTATATGTAAGTTAATATAAAATATAGTCGGCGGACGCAAGACGCAGGCTAGAACGCAAAGAAGATGATTTAGGCCCAAAAATGAGTGCAAAACTAATGAAACAGGCCCTTTTAAAGGGCCCCATAGACCTACAGTAAACCCTGGGCGGAGCTAACAACACCCAAGCTAGCTTCTACAGTGGAAATCACTGCAGAAGATGCCTATGGTCACAGAGACATTTTCCAGTTTGAATACACTAAGCATTGGGGCAAGTTTCACTCTCCATGCTAAACATATGAACGTCATTTAGAGAGAATCTCCAAACTAGTCGTTCCGCATTGCGAAATGTCCCAAGTTTTTACTGATAAGAGGTGCACATTATGCTTCAATTATGGCCATAAGCTCGTAGAGCTTATCTTTGGCCGAAATTCTAACTAATGGGTTACATACCATAGTCTACGTGCACAACGGAAAAAAACAAAGCGCAATGGAAATGAAAGCACAAAATGAAACAGAAACGAAACACGAAAAGTACACACAAAATGCATGTAAAAATTATAATAAACGAAACGCAAAAATATGAGTAAGTGACTGTAAAACAGAATGTGGTGAAAACATAAAGTAAAAACATGGTGTGAATCATCAGACGTTGGGAAAAATGTGTGGCACTTGACAGGGGCTAGGGGGTAAACCTTCCTGCCTGAGACCTTGAAAACCTCTGCCTGACATGAAGAAATGCTCAAACACCCCTCTTTGAACTTTTTTGAGGAATATATTTATGCACATCATATATGATAAACATGCTTGTGGAACTCTTGTTTTTTTGCTTATTCACCACTCATCCTACTCGAAGGAAAGTCCAAGGACTCTCCTCTGGAAAATTTTTGCTGTGCATATCTGCTGGCAATAACAAAAAATATGTCTGTAATCAGGTATCAAGTGACAAAAATGAGATCGGGTATATGTGAAATTTGAATAGTGTTTTTTACTTTTCCATAGCAGACATAGTTGATTTCCTTTTCATGTGAATAATATCAGATCAAATACATTTTAATCAATATAAGGAAACATGAAAATACAAACAGAGATAAGAGAATTACAAATACTGAAAGCTCATACATTTTAAGGTACTATTTTACCTAAAAATATTATGACTCATAATGAACAAGAGTACAGCTCAACGCCAATTAAGGCACCTTAGACATTGATGCCAATGTGCCGTCTCATTTGGTTAAGAATTTGGCGTCCTATAATTATAAATTCAACTGATACTCAGAGAAAAAGTATTTGAATGAAATCATTGTGTAGTATTTGGATATAATTAAAACCTATGAACATGGCTTGGGTGTTCAACAATTTTGTTCAAAAAGTCTGAATACCAAAATAGGCCTTTGTGGCTAGTTAGGGAGTTTGGTCATTCTTCATATGGGCCAAAATTGATTGAGCACCTCACCGAGTTCTCTCCTGAGCAGAACAAAATTGAAGCACCAAGCTCTATCCCTATAGTGAGAATACTATGATTCAGGCTTACATGAACAGGAACATGAACATCAAAACTGAGAACTTCAGTTTGGTATCTGGTCCCTTATTAAGGACAACAAATAATGGCCTTACTTCATTCAGTGATGGATCAAAAGTGAAATTTTGGATGATGACAGGAACTTTTGCCAACCACGCATGAGCCTTCTTTCCCTGATCTCCCACTGCTTTTCAAAATCGGTGACGCATTTTTTGCTTTAAAACAGAATCATCACAATGTATTTTTTTCTACTTCATAAATTTTTTGGCTTGGTAATCTAATGATTCACAACCGAAACATCATCCTAATTTGGTCATAGGACACTTACTAAAATATTCACTTTTGCAAATGAACCATACGTCTGGTGTCCAACTAAGTGATTTGCTGATAAACTGAAAATGCAAATAAAAATTTTCATGATGACTCAGAATTTTTCAAGCAAGTCATTTTAGCTGTTCTTGGGGCTTTCCAGATTTTCTTATACGAAAACATTTTGACGAAAAAAATCAATTCTATCATCCCACTGTGAATGTATTTGGTGCATGTTCATTAAAACTTACTTCAGTATTGAGCTGTTCTTAAAAATTCAGTGTAAGAAACATGAATGCCCTATGCAAGGAATGTGACTCGAGCGGATTGTGTATTTCATGATAAAACATTAATGAACACTCAACACAAACCCCAAACACCAGTTAAGGCATAAGTTTGCTTTGAAATCAGGCAAAAAAAAGAAAGTTCAAGCATTCAAGCCAAAAAAAGAAAATATAAAACATTTATCATGCTTCATCCACCTTAATAATTACAGGCAGCAGATGCAATGCGTCAATGACACGAAAATTTGAGCTCTCTGAAAAGAAACTTTAATTGTATGAAAAGAACATGCATGATAATTTTTATGAAAAAACTCAGGGGTATACATTGCTTAGACTACATACAGATAGATGTTTCAATTTTTTTTCGAAAAGTTTCAAAAAGAGGCAAGTGAGTGGGGACCAATATAGATTAAAATGTAGCCAACATTAGAGTAAACCAAAAAAGATAAAGAATGAAAAATTATGCATAAACATGATGAACAGGAAATATAATGGATAGGACATCAACAAACATCAAACCAGATCAGATAAGTAAGGAAACTAAACATTGAAATTATGTCGTCTATTGCTTCGTGTTGATTTCAGAATTTTGATTTTTGCACAGGCCAAGTTGCAATGTGCAACCTGTGGCCAAAAATAAGTTGCACAGAAAAATTTCTAGTTGCTCAATTTAAATTCACTTGATTTCATTTGAAAAATGATGAAAAGTTAGTTTTTTGTATTTAATCCAATTGGCGTCAGTTTTAGGCCTTAAAAACTCAATTTCCTGACATTAGGGACATCATGAAAAGGCTAGCAACAGTCACTTGTTCGGTGCTGAGCGCTGAAAAATTTCGACTTTTAAAATATCGAAAAACTCATTTTTTGAGCTCATTCATTCGCAATTACAAATTCTTCCAACATTTACTCTTTAATGAAAGGTCTAGTTTTTTTAGTAAATTCAATGATAAATTATTTTTTAATCAATTTCGGAATGCAATAACTCTATGTATACAAAAGTCAAACTTGTGAAGAAGCGCAAAACGACTTTGTGAGAATAATAGACATTTAGTCAGATACGTCAAAAAATCATTACAAGATCAAATATTTTTCCAGAAAGCGTTGATGCTAAAAAGCTATGAGAATAAACTAGGACGACATTTTCTAAATCTGCACTATTTATGTACAGGAGGATTTACAAATCATTCGAAAGCTGGCGTCATTTTAAAACAGATAAACGGATATATCTTTTTCGGACGGTTAACCTTCCCTAAATCCTAATCATAAGGGTCGTTTGGCTCCAGGTTGCACTGCGGGACTTGGCAGAAAAAATTTGATTGCACAGCCAGAATTTGGTTTGTGTGCAAAAATAAGAAACCCGTGTCAATCGAAAAAAACAGGGTTCCCACACAACCGGGGAAACCGGGCAACCAGGGATTATTTTGACGACCGGGGAAACAGGGGAAATCAGGGGAAAATCATGGTATTTTGAAAAGAACCGGGGAAAATTTTTTCGTCATTGATTTTTAGTAATATGTTTATAATATACAAATGTTTTTTGTTGTACGAATAAACTTTTTATGTATGTGCACGTGTTTTTTTGAACTTTTCTCCAGTAAATATTTATAATTGCTATTTCATATTCAGCTCTGCATGAAGTTTGCTAAAGTGAATTCACACAATATTTAGGAATATGTCTAAGGTGTCTTTCCAGCTGGACTGGATGGACCCCGAATTGCATCCATAATGGTCCAAATGGATACGACCGGTGTCTGGCGATTCGAACCAAGCACATTGCGCATATTGTCGCAAAAATTTTAGTCTGAGTAACATGGGACAAACGGCAATAAAAAGTCACGCCAAATACAAAAAGCACAAGGAAAATGCAATAATTGTAGAAAAAACCCTCGTTTAAACTTTGCTGCACCCGCGAAAACTATGCATGTGATACTGCACAGCTGAGTAAATTGCTTTGATTGCACCACATGTGTCAATCTCAAACATCAATCTCTTTTTGCTTTATTCTTTAAGAATCTGCCATCCTAGTCAATCTGGATAGTCCAACTGATGAAGCTGGCCCATCAACAAAAATCACAAATGAACAGTTTTTTTATTTCGCAGAATTTTACCTTTTTATTCATATTATGAAAACCGAGGAAAATTTGGGGAAAAACCGGGGAAAATCAGGGGATTTTTTTTGGAGATTTGTGTAGGAACCCTGAAAAAAACCCCATTCCATCGCAGAAACCGCAAAAAACTAATTCGGGAGTACGGAGGAAAATAGATTAGGTCAAAAAAAAACAATTTGAACGCCTACAGGAACAACAGAGTGAAAAATATGCTTGTAGAATCAGTCCAAATAAGTCGATCGCATAATATTAGACACATTGCAATTTGCAAAGGAGTGTTCATTAAGTTTTCAGTTTCAGACAGTTCGTACCGAATTGTGCAAGAAAATAGCCTGGAACCAATCAAATCAATCATCATGTTGAGAATATAGAACCAACGGTGGATCATGAAAGACCATCCCTCAACACATCGCATAAGGCCGCCCATTTTGGCGGTATTGATCCCTCTGCTATGAAAAAAATTTTTTTTGGTAAAAACTTTGTTTACTGTAGTTTTGAAAAAATTGCTCGCGATTTTTCAAAACTAAGCTCACGAAGATCAGAAATTCATCGAGCGCCAATTAGGATGCATGTTGGTTTTTAAAATTTCTTTCAATTCTTTTCAAAAAGTACGATCAATTTTTTCAAACGCTACCCGATTTTTTTCAAAAGCGACAGGACCATCTGAAAAAAATGACGCTGAAATTTTTTGAAAAAAATACTCGCTGAATTGAGAAACCTACCTCTGAATGATTAACTCGTAAACACTGAACCGTAAGCACTTGCTGATCATCTGACATTCTGTACGCAGAAATCAATCACGCTCTTACCCTGGATACAATATCACATTGGAAATCTAAAGAGAAATTTTTGATAACTTATGATCAGGTTCATTGTCGTGCAGGAGGCGACGTTTTTACCTGCCAATTACTGTAAGGATTTTGAATATGAGACACTTTTTCCCTAAAAACTTTCCTATCCCCTGTCGCATGCCGCTACTCGTGTGTTTCTACGGTATATCTCACAACATTACAGTATGCTCGTTTAAGGCACAATTTCTGTGAGAATCAACCAAGGTCTAAGTGTGATTAAGTGAAAAATTAATCATACCTCAAAAAAACATATTTTGCCCAGTTTTTAGGACTGTACAACGTTTCAGTATTTGTTTGATCTAAAAATCAAAATTCGTTCTGCAACATCAATCCAATGGTTCAAATTTTTTTTGAAAATTTTTTTTTTTCAAAAAATTTTAAAATCGAAGTTTTAGGCAACAATCATTGAATGACTATAAGTAATCCGCTATACAATGTCGATCAATAAAAATTTGTCAGTGAATGTAACAATGCTTAGCGTATAGGCATGACACATATAGATATATGTAGCATAAAAATAATGGTTTACGCTACACTTTAAATTCCAATTTGCAGCAGTTGTCAATGAATCAAATTCACACATTTTTGTACCCCATAAAGTCAAATAATGAGTGTCATTGATTAAACTCCACTGTGTTATGGCTGGACCCCTTGGCCGCATACCCACAAAGTTTGATCAAAATAAAAAAAAACCATTGAGTGTGCCACAGTGAAACAAGTGGAAGACCTTTTTGAAACAAATTATAAAATTTATTGTTAATGTTGGGGATGTGCTTACGGCAGTAGCAATCCCACATCTATGCAAAATTGGTGAATCGACAAAGTTACGATTCGACCAAAAAAGAGAAATGTGGTCATTCGATTATTCTCGTAATTTTGGTGTGTCGTAGGCGAGTCGCGTTTGTTCTATATTGTATTATTCTTTTTCGCCTAGTAAAGGCAAGCGTTGACAGCCGGACACCCAAATTTACATATTATTAGTAATATTATTATTTATTATTTATTACATTATTACTTGCGCATTAAGCGGAAGGAGGGAGCCGCATTACACGGGAGCCAAACCAAGGTAAAGCCCCAGCTCCATTGAATATTATTGTAGTGAGTTTTGTGTATTTGTGTAAACCTTTAGGAGACACCTGGGGGGTCCCTGAGTGCCCTTCGATTGCAAGAGTTAGAGTTTGCAGTTACTTATTAGTGACTGAAGGTTGTGTTTATTTCTGCTTAAGGACTGTTGCACTGTGTTTAGTTGATTACTAATAGGAAGCTCCTTTGAGTGACCTACAGTAGTCAGTTGGATACAAGCCAATAGGACTTTCCATTTAGTCAGAATATTATTAATTCTAGTCCAAATCGGCTACATTGCAGCCACAGTATGTGGCTACATACCAACCAAGTTGCGTCAAATTAAAAATTAGAAAAGCCGCATTCTTTTGGTTGACTATAAGATGAAAGATTGTTCAAATTTTTACCAAAAACTAATAAGATTGTGTATGAACATGAAGTTTTTGGATCTTTCTCAGATAAATGGGATCCACATGGACACGAGAAACTATATCAAAGTTGAATGAAGGAAAATTATATTTAAAAGGTGATTAGTGAATCGACATATGAACCCAAAATAACATATTTCTGATTACTGTTAATGGCATGGTCTTAGTGATCCAAACTATCTAGAGTTACAGGTAAAATTCACAAATCACATTCATGACATGAAATGTGACAATTATGACCAGTTAAAGAAGGCACTGAAGGACAGCAAAGAGGCGTTGATTCAATTTCAAATCGTAAATCCAATTGATAAAGTTGAAGCTGAATATTCAGCAAATGATAGTATGGATAACGTATTGAAATGGCATCTAGACCAACTTAGATCATTGGACTAAAATGAAGCATGGAAAGGCATCATTGACAACCTCCAGGACAATCATGTTTACATCCAGTTTGGTGGGGCAATGAAATTTCTGCCTTTCGGTGGATGGAAAGATCAATCAGGCTGGTTTGGTATGTGCAGTTTTCCATGGCACATCACATATGTCCTTGTTACGAAAAGAGGTTTCTACACCATTAGACATTTGTTCATCGCATACACAAGACAGTAATGCATTTATTGGAATACTGACTGACACATTGACAAAAATCAAGGCGGAGCAGCCCACAATCAACAAAGCTTTTGTGTGATCTGATAATGTTAGATGTTTGCACCAATTTGCACCTGAAGTTTTTTCAACAATATCAGTAATACCTTTTACTTTGTGTAATTTCCTGTGTAAGGGATAAGGATATTACGATCAAACCAAATGGCTGTATAGTCAAGATCTCAGCCTGCAATGTGTGAAAGTTTTAGTTGGATTATTAGAATTTTGAACGAATGGCTGCATTTTTAAACAAAAATTTTTATAATTTGTTTCAAAAGCCGCTTTTACTTGTTTCACTGTAGCACACTCAAGGGTTTTTTTATTTTGATAAAACTCTGTGGGTATGTGGCCAAAGGGTCCAGCTATAACAAAGCGCACTTTAATCAATGACACTCATTATTTGACTTTATGGGGTACAAAAATATGGGAATTTGAGTCATTGACAAATGTAATTTTGATGCTACATATGTGTCGTGCATATACAATAAACATTGTTACATTCACTGAAAAAATTTTATTGATGGACATTGTATTGCTGATTACTTATCCACCACCAATGATTGTTGCCTAAAACTTGGAAAATTGCAAAAATTTTGAACCTTTGGATTGATGTTGCTGAACGAATTTAAATTTTTAGATCAAACAAATACTGGAATGTTGATCAGTGCAAAACTGTACAAAATATGTTTTTTGAGGTATGATTAATTTTTTACTCATCACAATCATAGTGGAGTCCTAGAGAAATTGTGTCTTAATTACCATATGCTTGTTTTTGTCTACATTCACGCTCACATTATTTTGTAGCTATTTTACAAGTCTCTGACAAACAGAGTCAGCATCCCTCTAATGCCCTATTTCCTGCATTCTCACAGAAATGCACTTACACTAGCCTCTTCTTCACTAGAAAGCCCATCACAAACTATTTTTGGCCTTCAACTCAACCAGCCTCTTCCCGCGTAAGGATCATCCACATTTACTGAAGCCGCCTCCCCCTACCATACTGTGGAGCAGCCAACACACCCACTCCCACTGGTACAAATTGTCATGATACGCACACACACACACACACACACACTGTGATCGTGCATTTTCCTCTGAACCCATAGACTTGATGTTTCACAAACAAGTCATGGCCCCACACCTGGATATTTGTGAAAGGCACTGCTGCACTTGCACAGACGATGCAGAGCTGTGCAGTTGGTGTGCAAGACACATAACAAAATATCGAGTCCACTGCTAGGCACTTGTATTTCAATACTTCGAATTTTACCCTGAGCACCAAGAGGAACGGGCACCAACTCTCTCTCTCAATCTCCATTGTCGACTTACCCCTTAAGTCCTATATTGCGTTTCTCCCTCCCGGATTCCAAAATAGGACTAAGGTACCAGCCGTCCTTGGGCCCACTCCAAAACCAGGATAGCTCACATCTCTTCCAAACACTCAACATTCATACACATTCACTCAATGAGATATGTCGTGTAACATTCAAGGATGGGGATCAAATAGTACCACCTCTCCATTTACAGTAAAACGTTTGCCTACGACTCCCCGAGCACCTTTTGGCCTTCTTTGCTAACATACAACATTCCACCCCTAGAATTGATGTTTTAGCCTATCCAGGGGTCCCGAACCCAACCATTTTTCTTGAGCCCTGGTTGGGATAGTCACACTACCCCAGCATTGTCCAGTGGTGGGATAGCTTGGGCCCGGCCCAGGAAGCCCTTCAACACTGGTGACCATACCAGGGGCCCCCTGTTGCTCCAAGGGGGACGGATGTTGTATGACATTATGATTCTTCATTTCTTGGCCTTAAAATTGCATAAAAATTATTTAACACTTTTATTCTGCCTGTAGGCACACAATTAACGAACAAAACAGTGGTTATGATAATGCAACATTTCAGTAGTCTACCTACTACCTTCATCAGGCGACAATAAACTCTTTCTGTATTTCTCGAGTGAAGGGAATTAAATTCTGGTCGTTTGATTGGGCGTCTAGTGGGCAACCACTAGCCCATGGGGGCCAGTAGTGACTTGTTTGGAAGTTCTATATACCCTGACTAGGGAGTACTACTTCAGATTTGGATTCCTGTCTGTTGCCTCTCAAAGGAATGCTTCATTGGATATGTG
Organism: Romanomermis culicivorax; assembly: GCA_963922205.1. Lineage (NCBI taxonomy): Eukaryota > Metazoa > Nematoda > Enoplea > Mermithida > Mermithidae > Romanomermis > Romanomermis culicivorax. Next base: position 125,877 of record CAWUHX010000455.1, read on the forward strand.
GCCCATTTCAATGCTCTTACTACCTACTTCTCTGATCTTCCTTTTGTAAGCATTAGGCTCGTGGGGAGGTATATTGGTTTTGTCAAAATCATGTGTACATCCACATGACAGGCAATGTTCTGCTACACACTTTTTTCGAGGCTCAGGTTCTTAAGGGCATTCTTGTGTTCTGCAGTGGTAATGCTCTAGACTCTCGATGAAACGGCCAGGGTTCAATTCCCTTCACTCCCAAATTTTGTAAAAAGAGTTTATTGTCACCTGAGGAAGGTAGTAGGTAGACTACTAAAACATGGCATTATCATAACCACTGTATTGTTCATTCATTGTGTGCCTACAGACTGAATAAAAGCATTATATAATTTTTATGCAATTGTAAGGTCGAGAAATGGAGAATCATAATGTTATACACCAATGGCAAGCAACCTTTCGCCAAATATTAGGATGTTGTACGGTTACATACAACATCTCAGCCATTAGATTAATGTTTGAGCCCACCCACAGGTCCAGAACCTAGCCATTTTTATTGAGTTGGGATGGTCACACCAAGCCTGACATTGGCTAGTAGTGGGACAACTCTGGCCCCACCCAGGAAGCCCTTCAACATTAGCAATGCTCATGTCCTATCCCCTCCTTTACACCACCCCACCTAACATCACACTCCTGATACCTGTAAAAGGGTATGAGTGTAAACATATCATTTTGCACTTTGAGCAGTGTATAACAATCTTTTGGTGGGGTTAGAATTTTGGAACAACCCTCAAAATGTCAGACTGCAGGCCAAATGAACCAGCCAAATTCGAATGACCCCAACTCATGTTGGCTTCAGGTGACATACCCCAGGGGCGTGGTTGAGCATGAAATACTAGCAGACTACTCATGGCATGAATAATGTCTCTTAAGTTTACTCTATCAGTAGTTATAGGGGTCCTTGCAGGGGATACAGAAAAGATACCCCACTACAAAACATTACATCAAAGAATACCACCTTAACTGTGCAAAATGATACAGAAGGTGTAGAAAGTACACCCAAAGCTTGTTGGATACGTTCTTTTCATTTTTTGTCATTGATATTTTTCATCAGACAGACTTGAGGAATGTATTCAGCCTTATTCTGATCTAAAATTCAGTGCAATATGAAATGTAGGGGACTACTTCTCTACTTCAACGACTTTCAATTGATTGTTAGTGGCACGTTGTTGTGATCCAAATACATAAGGGGTGCCATCATTTAAGAAAAATTAGTAATGATCCTACAATAGACTGCACTGTATCAAAGATGTAGGGTACCCTGAAATGAGCAATATAAGTATACAAATTCGGGCCTTAAAATCGACAGTTTCTGCTAATTTGATAAAACATGTTAAAATAGGCAACGACATCACCCTGAATCTTGAGAACTGTTGAGCCCAAAATCTAGATATTTTGTGCGTGTGCATGGGGCTGAATTTCATCAGAGAAATTTCAATGATATGAGGATGTCATTGCATAAAAACCTTTGCCTTAGGATTTTGAAAACCAAGCTGGTGCCACTGGATCGGCATCAAAAGGAGAATATACACATTTCACTAATATAATGTTGATTTTATTGTAAAATTTTGAAAATGTCAGATTTTTAGTCCCACCACATATGTTTTGGATAACCTGAATGACAGGACTCAAGTGGTAGAGAAAATTTTGCCTGTTTGAAGCTGCTGTACTTCTGGTTCGTGAATTCTGCACTACCTTTTCAGCATATGGGTAGCACTCATGGTGGACAATATTTTGTATATCTTCATTTTTAAATTAGGCTGATTACGAGTCTCATACGAAGGAAAGTTTTTACTCGAAGTTTGGATTACTATCATCTCATCCAGAGTAACCTGTTTAAAATACGGATGAACCTCGGCCCCAATCACACCTACAAAATATCTGGATTTTGGGCTCAACCGTTTTTGAGATTCCAGGAGGGTTTTGCCTATTTTCGCATGTTTTTCCGAATTTGCAGAGCACTGTTGATTTTAAGGTTGGGGTTCCGAAACCTATGGTGCTCCTTCAAGGGTATATTACATCTTTGGTACAGTGCACATTGCTGTAAGATCAAAAGACAATTTCCTTATATGATGGCCGTACATCTATGGTTGGCGCAGGCCCTTTTATCTTTCCACTCTAATATTTTCAGATCATCAGACAGAGACATGAAATGTATTCTGCTTAATTCTGATCTGAAGTTTACTGCAACAATTAACACAGCCAGCATTATGATAAATGTTTTTCTGGTGAATGACATGGACATTGTGAGGTTTGATTAGACGAGGCTTGTATCATCCCTTTAGATCTGTGACTCAGAGGAACTGAACAAAATTTATCAGGTAGATGAAAATGCAGTTAAAATAAAAGATCACTTTTTAATGTATTTCCTGGTTCCAGAATTGAAATGATGAACCAACTCCATAAAAACACAGAAATGCCAAAAACAATTCATTTATTTATGAACAACTTTCATGAGTTTGCTTTCTTTGGATCTATGTAGCTCCTTGAGGGGTATTCGAATCCGGATGTTGCTTTCACATCTACTGTAGGAATGTGTAACAAAATAATAAAAAGGTAAAATTCTGCAGCATGGTAGGTGAAGGTGCTCACGAGTGCCTCTAAGCAGGATTTCTACGAAGGACCATGGTGAAGAAAAACTAAGATCCTTCCCAAAACATATGAACCAACAGAATCCAGCCATATAGTTCACCATGGAAACAGAAATCAATGGGCAGTTGCCATTGCTGGATGTTCTTGTCAAATGGCAAGAGCAGACAATGGCAACGAGTGTCCACCATTAACCAACGAACACAGACCAATATCTAAACTTCTAATCAAACCATCCTGTAAGCAAGAAAGCAGGGATTGTAAAGGGAATGATATTGCAGTCAGGTACACTATGCTCAAGTGAAGAAACCAAGAAAGTGGCAGAAAATAACATCAAGCAAGCCTTCAAGAAAAATGGTTAGTCTACAGCAATCATTAACAAGGCAAATAGAACAATAAACACAAATGACCAAGAAAAAGTTGAATGCAAAGGCACCATTGTAATATCTTACAGTGGCCAACTAACACAGAAACTGAACTGAATATGCCACAAGTACAATGTTTGGCTAATTGCCACAAGTAAAGATACAATCAGGAAAAGAGATAGCAAAGTAGCACCAGCTAGAAATAAAGAGGATATGCAGGGCCTAGTATACAACATGTACCTACAGCTCCACGTGGGAAAATATACATAGGAGAAATGGGCAGAACACTTAAGACCCATATTGCAGAACACAGGAATGCCCTCAAGAACCTGAGCTTTGAGAAAAGTGGTGTAGCAGAAAATAGCCTATCATGTGGATGTACACCAAATTTTGACAATACCATCACACTTGCCCAAGAGTCTAATGCCTACTAAAAGATAATCAGGGAAACCATTGAGATGGAAAAAGTTGAGCCAAAAAATGTAGGTAGTGAGCATTGAAATAGGCAACATATGGAACCAAGCATTCCTTATAACCCATAGTAGTTGATATGGCTGAGCAGGTGAGCTCAGTTAATATTGATGAACATGGAGCTGTGGATGGAGGAAAATCCGACTTAGCAGCGGCATCCTCATCGCCAATCGATACGCAAACAAAAGCCAATATTATAATGCCCATGAAGAAGATGGCTAAATTAGCAAAGACGTGCCAAAAGCACCATCCCGACAAATATTGCGCCAGCAGGGATGTAAGGCACAAAGTGGAATATTTCAACAGCGGCGCCTTTGACTACAAATGCGTTAACTGCGGAGCCAAAATGCTGAAAAGTGAATACTTTGGCAAGGCCAGCAAATGCTGCCACAATGGCCAAGTCAATTTAAGAGAACATTACCAAATTTTGCAAAACGCGCTGCAACCATTGTTGGATTTGTGTACCAACAAGAAAGAATACGCCAATCTATTTATGCGCAATGCCCGTCCGTACAAGACTGAATTCGCGTTCGCCTCCATCCACACCGTAAGTGAAAAGGCTCCACCCGGTGGCCCGCAGATGTGCAAAATTAATGGAGAATCCAGTTTCAACCTGTCCGACTTGTACACAAAAGACGGTAAACGTCCAGCTTTCGGTCAATACTATGTTTTGGAACCACAGGTGGCGATGGATTATCGCAATAACCAGCCTCCGGAGAAAAAATTAAACGCAACAATTTTGGCAATTTTGGACTCAATGATTAGAGATCATAATGTTTTGGCGCAATCTTACCAATTTGCTTTGGAGCTTCATAAGGCTAAAATTCTGGAGTATATGGCCCAGCACCAACAAGGGCCAAAATTTGAGATGACCATTTTGACGAATAGAAAGGCACGAGAGCTTCACATCGCTGACGGAGAAGAGCACGCCCACTGTACTGACGTGCCAACTACCGAACAGGTTGCAGTTGTTTGGATTAGTAAATCAGGCGAACCACCAAACTTTTTGGGCGTAAGATTACACAGGAGGAAGGGACTCTTAAGAGAAATGCCCAATTTTGAACCGAATGTCGACCCTGCTTGTTATCTGCTTCTATTTCCATATGGGACCCAAGGCTATCATTTTGGCATTGACAAAAATTTGAAAAACCCCAAGTTTCAAAACGAAATTGCTGTTGAGATCGAGGCCGGCAAAGGAGACGGGGATTTATATTGTGACGAAGATCTAGAATGGGTTGATGATTTTGACAATGCGGAAGATAACGGCATGGACGATATAGTCAAAAAACACACCGGTGGTAAAAGAGACAAAGTTTCTGCCAGGGAATTCTACCGCTACCTTTTCCAATTCCCGGAGGATAACCCCACCGACTACCATTGGCTCTGGACGAAAAGGACATTAGCAGAATTATTCGTCATTATAACATGCAATAAGATTGAGAGGCACGAAATGGACTGGTGCGCAATATTCAAGACCAGACCAACCTGCGCTCGGCTTTGCCGGGGGCTTTTGTGCAAGGGATTGAGAAAGGACTGAAAAAAGGAGAAACTCTCGGTCGAATTTATTTGGCTCCACCAGTTTGGACGGGCAGTAGAGCCTATATGCAACAGCAGTACACCGACGCCAAGGCGATGGCTCGAGAATTGGGTGCCCCTGTCTGGTTTTTGACTTTCACAGGTAAATACGCCCTCGCCCCGGGGCAATCTCATACCAGCCGTCCCAACATAGTTTGTAGGGTTTTCTATCATAAGTTGAAAGAGTTGATAAAAGACATTGCCGTGCATCATGTGTTGGGTAAATGTTTGGGATACCTCTACAGCGTCGAATTTCAGAAAAGAGGCATGCTGCACATCCACATGCTCATAATTTTGGAAAAAGATCCGGGAAACAAAATGCCTGATTTTTGTGATGAGTTTGTATGAGCAGAAATCCCGGACTTGCCAGATAAAGAGGACATTTCAGATGAAGCTGCGCAGGCCTGAAATCTACATCATTGGGTCACAAAGTTAAACTTGCACGACCATGATGAAAAATCTCCATGCATGGTAGATGGAAAATGTAGTAAATACTTTCCACGTAAAGTGTCACCCGTAACTGTCCTCTCTGAAAAAGACTTCCCCATTTACAAAAGACGCCCTCCATCCGGTCCAGACGAAAGCAAGTCAGAAATGCACGGTAACACATTTTTGAAAGTGTCCAACAATGGTAAACAAAAACAAATACTCGACAATCAGTCCGTAGTACCTTACAACCTGACACTAATGTTGAAATATAATATGCATCTCAATCTAGAACATGTCGGAGCCCAAATGTCAATATGGTACGCCTTTAAATACGTAATGAAAGGGCACAACATGGCCTACCTCAAGGTTAAGAAAGTTGAGGATGGTAAAAAGGTCACTGTAACTGACTATGACGAAATGGCCCATGGTTTTAAGTGTAGGTATATGACGTGCATAGAAGCTTTTTGGCACATGAACGGTTACCCAATTGTTCATAAGTCTCATCGAGTTATTAGGCAGTGGGTGTACAGGCCAGCAGGTGCACCGGTAGTTTTTCATGAAGGCTATGAAAGAGAAGCCCAAAGTGAGCTGCAATCGGGTAATAAGAAGAACATGGTGCAAGCCTTTTTTGATTTATGCCGCGAAGATGCTTTAGCCAAAACTCTAACCTACGATAAATTGGGCAAACATTTTTGGTTCGATAGGAAAGAAAGGATGTGGCTTTTGAGGAAAAAAGGGAATCCAGCCAAGACCATTGTTCGTGTGGGTAGTGTCTCCCCCGTTAATCGGGAACTGTTCTGCGTTCGTATTCTGCTCCTAAATAGAGTAGGTCCCACCAGTTTTGAAGACTTACGAACTGTAAAAGGAGTTGTCTACCCGACATTTGAGAAAGCTTGCGAGACTTTAAATCTATTAGATAATGATGAAGTTTGGCAGAGAACATTAAGTGATGCTAAGTTAGAACCTATGGGTTGCCACTCTTTTCGCAAGTTTTTCGCCCTTCTCATTTACCATTGCATTCGGGCCAAACCACTCACCCTCTTGAACCAATTCATCACTGACATGGTGCCCCCCCATCGACTGATTGGTGACCAAGAAACAGATCTGCAAACTGCGCTTCGAATGTTGGAGTATTTGTTTGTTCAATGGAACATGTCGTGCGAACTTATGGGCCGACTTTAATAAAGTGACGGAAGAACTGCAAATACGTAATCCCCTTAGGGACATGTTATATTTGGAACAAGATCCTGAAGAGGTAGAACTGGCGCCACCCAACTATCAAGAACAAGATAGCCTAAATCAATCGCGGATGAACAAAGAACAATTGAGTTGTTTCCGGCAAGTTCGGCAAGCCATCATCAATGCCGACAAGGCTGATTACAAAGGCCAACAACTATTTTTGCTTCACGGCAGTAGGGGCACGGGTAAAACGTTAGTCTACAACGCTCTAATCACGTGGTGCAAGAGCAAGGATCAGGTAGCGATAGCCTGCGCCTCAACAGGAATAGCTGCTCGCCTTCTCTTGGGTGGTCAGACTGCCCATAGCACGTTCGGTATCATGAACGAGGTCGGCCCCAATCAACCATCCAACATGCCCTTTGAGAGCCTCAATGCCGAGAAATTACGATCCACCTCTCTGATCATCATTGACGAAACAAGCATGCTGCACTGCAATGTTTTTGGATATATCGACCGTGTCATGCAATCGGTGCAATATCGCGACACGAAGCGACAACCATTCGGTGGGAAGGTATTCTTGATTGGTGGGGATTTCAAGCAGCTTTTGCCAGTGGTTCAGTCGGGCTGTATTCAAGATCAAATCAATGCATCGCTCAAAACACCCAGCCTGTACAAACTTTTCAAAAGATTCGACTTGGTTCAAAATATGCGTGTCAACAAAGATGAAGCATCATTTTCGGAATTTTTAGAAGAAGTGCGCAATGGAACCAACTTCATCGAAAAGACGACATTTATGTTCGTTCCATCAGAGATGCGAGTGTATACACGCGATGATCTAATAGAATTTTGCTTCCCGCGCAATCTACTTCAACATCCTGTGGAAAATATAGACAGCCTCTCAAACGCAGCCATCTTAGCACCAACAAACTTGGCCGTTGAGTTTATAAATTTGCAAGTGCTCGAATGCGTAGCGGGAGAAGAGCGCATTTTCTCATCAACCGACTGTCTACAAATTGCCAGCCATAGTGAATCACTCATGGCCCATAACATTGGCAGCCTTCAAGTCAACGTGGGTGACAATGTGTTGGAAATGATTCACGAAAGAATGCCCACAGGTTTCCTGCCGCACAATCTCCATCTAAAAGTTGGCGCAGTCATCATGCTCATCAAGAACCTGTGCATTTCTGACGGCCTCTGCAATGGAACGAGATTACAAATTGTGTCGATGGGAGCTAATCTTTTGAGGTGTCGAGTCCTTTCGAGTGAAAATCCCTCTTCAAATCCTTTTGTTTTGATACCAAGGGTCAAATTTATGCACAGAACCTCGCCCAACAGTCGTGATACACCTTTTACGAGAACTCAATTTCCAGTAGGCCTTTCATTTCCGATGACGATCAACAAATTGCAGGGTCAAACGTTATCTAAAATGGGTCTCTGCCTCGACCACCAACAAGTGTTCTCCCACAGCCAATTGTATGTCGCGTTGTCTCGTGTATGCTGTCGAAATGCGGTCCGCGTTCTTTCTGATCCAAATCACAACATGCTTACCAACATCGTCTTGCAGGAATTCTTGTGATTGGAGCCCAGTGGATGTGGAGCCCAGTGGAAGTGGATCTATGGCGGTTTGTTCAATAGAATGTTTTCCGAAATTTTTTTCGACCATGTTTCCAAATTGACTCGACAATGTCGATGGATAGAAGATGTTGACAACATATATATATATATATATATATATATATCCCCAAGTCCTATGAGTCGGCCCAAGTGAAACTAAGTAACGACAGGCTGTCATAGGCGGAAAAGACACGAGCGGCTATTAATCCAAACATAGCTGCCGCGTCATCCCAATTTTCTGCTCCCTAAAATTTGAGTTATAGTTCACGCATTATGTTTTGAAAATGCAATCTCCATACAATATTTGTATAAAAAAAAATAAGTCAGCCCAAGGCATTTGTCATGCAAAATTTGAGTAGCGCAAATGTCCGGGATGGCTTCAAATAATCCAAATATTTACGAGCTCTTTCAATGATCAAATCAATTCAGCATGTTTGAATTATAACTCTTTTCATTTTGTTGCGACGACATTAATGGATCAATTTGGTCAACATTATTCTACAAAAGTCGGAAGAAAATTGTTCCGACGCGCAGTATTGAAGCATCCAGCAGCCATGTCGTGCCTTATATTTTGCTGCTGCATTTCTTGGGTGGGAGTTGAAATTTTAATTGATTGATTTAGTAATAAGCCGGAAAGATGATCTTTTTATAGTCCCAAAATTGTAGCCTGAACTGATCAGTGTAAAGAGTTAAGTTCGACCGATAGCCGTAAAATGATTTTTTAACTTGAGAATCCCTTAAATGATGAACTGCGAGTATTCTGAAACTTGGTGGCAGTTTCTCGCCATAGCGACTTTTTAAGTACTGAGGTACCTCGCTCTGACACCAAGGGGCCGGTACCTCTCCCGTGAGGACCTATGTTGAACGGCCCAACATTTGGGATCGGGAGACGCGTAAAATGGTTGGTTGATGCATCTCTTATAGCCTCTCACCAACCAGGCAACTCTAGGTTTCACGTACCACGCATTGTTTCTGCTGATAGAGCAATGCCGCCTTCCACTCATCTTTACACTTGAGCTTTTAATACTCTTTCTTTAGATTGTATATAAAGTCAATTAATTTTTTCAAAGGACAATTGTCTTTTAAAAAAAAATTATCCTGCTTGGCCGAAATTGGTATTACGAGTGAAAAAAAACTTCTGGCGCTGTTTAAAATGCAGGCCGTAGGCCTGCTTTCCCTTCAATTTATGAGAATGGAAGTTGAGTGGTGAGTGGAGCAAAAGCAAAAAAAACTAATGAAAATTAGAGAAATAAATTAAGGAAAGAAAATTAGCGAGCAAAGCGAGCCCAGCCTCCCTCACGTAAGTAAGAGGAAGGCTGGTCCTGTAAACAAGAAAGCAGGAATTGTAAAGGGAGTGATATTGCGGTCAGACTATGCTCAAGTGAAGAAACCAAGAAAGTGGAAGAAAATAACATCAAGCAAGCCTTCAAGAAAAATGGTTAGTCTACAGCAATCATTAACAAAGCAAATAGAACAATAAACACAAATGACCAAGAAAAAGTTGAATGCAAAGGCACCATTGTAATATCTTACAGTGGCCAACTAACACAGAAACTGAACTGAATATGCCACAAGTACAATGTTTGACTAATTGCCACAAGTAAAGACACAATCAGGAAAAGAGATAGCAAAGTAGCACCAGCTAGAAACAAAGAGGATAGGCAGGGCCTAGTATACAACATGTACCTACAGCTCCACGTGGGAAAATATACATAGGAGAAATGGGCAGAACACTTAAGACCCATATTGCAGAACACAGGAATGCCCTCAAGAACCTGAGCTTTGAGAAAAGTGGTGTAGCAGAAAATAGCCTATCATGTGGATGTACACCCAATTTTGACAATACCATCATACTTGCCCAAGAGTCTTATGCCTACAAAAAGAAAATCAGAGAAACCATTGAGATGGAAAAAGTGGAGCCAAAAAATGTAGGTAGTAATAGCATTGAAATAAGCCACATACGGAACCAAGCATTCCTTAGAAGGACAACAGATAGGAACCCAAATCTGTACTAAACCCCCTAGTCAGGAGATATAGAACATCCAAACGAGTTACTACTGGCCCCAAAGGCCTATTGGTAGCACTCTAGACTCTCAATTAAACGACCAGGGTTCAATTATTGCTTGCCGTATAAGTCGGAGTCAGTGTCCATGTGGGCTGCTGGAATTATCTTTGGATGATCTTTTATGGATCATGCTATTCATGGACATTGAGCATAAAGAGTTTTTAGTTTAAACAAGGAGCCTGCATGAAGCAGCTGGGAGAAACCCTGAACGCTTTTCTACAGCAAGCTTCTGTTGGATTTCAGTTACTGCAGCTTTGCTTACGCAGCTACTGAAGATTGTTTTAATACTGCTATAGAACTGTTGCACTAATATTGGCCTCGACTTATATAAAGTTCATTTCAGTGTCATATAGTGATCAGTTTGGTAGAAGCCAATAGACTCTTTAATCATATTACTGTCGTCTCTTGATCTTAGCTGAGATCTAAACATAACACATCTCACATTACATGTGACTTTTTTCTCTGATGCTTTGAAAATGTATGTTCCCAAAATTTTGAAGTCTACTGCTTTTGAATCGAATCAAAAAAAAAATTATGTGATATAAATATCAAAATCCAGTCCTTAGTGGACATAATTTTTTAGCATTGTGACTCGCTTTTGAAAACTTTGCTTCTACATGCTGGATCGGGCGTTTTTGGCCTGCCCAAAAATTGATTCGACAGCATTTTCTAGGTACAAAATTTATTTTGACTCGTTGCACTTCAGCTAAATCCTCTCAGAATGTATGCCTACAGTCTTCCTTGTACCAACATAGGGTGATGTTTAAATAATTCCAGTTTGGCACTGTGTGATAGTGTTTACTCCTCATTAGCGACTAGACGTCTCGTTCGGAAAATTGTGCTTGAAATGGCTGATTAAACACTCTTCCCTATATGGTGTTGTATTTACCATCAAAATTGTTGACTGTATATGTTCCAAACCACCCTTCCAAATTCATCATCGTATGTTAAAACAAAAATATCGCGGGATTAGAGAGGCGATTTATTTGTGAATTTGTCGTTTGTTGAACAACGATTCTTCGCCTAAAATTGTCAGTGAACAGCTTTTTCATATCAAAAGTTTCGAGATGAAATCCACTTGTTTAATTTTACTCGCAATTTTCGTGCTGAAAACGCAATGTCAATTGCCGCCCTGTGATGTGGAAGGTCACGGTGATTTCATATACGTGATGAATAACGAGACGACAATTGCGACCAGGTGCATGGCTGACAGGCTGATACAATTGCGCCAAGGCAGTAAGAAATAAATTTTTGTAAAAGTTTTTGTTCAACTGATACAGAATTTTTATCAATTGAGATGTGGATGTGACAAAATGTACGGCTATTCATGGGAGCAAAAACTACACTATTTTGCGTAGAAGGCCGGGAAACGTAGATTACGCTCAATGGGATTTTTGTAGTGATCCAACAACGAATAAGTTTGATATGCAATGTATAGAGAACAATAGGCTCTATTGAGAAAAATTTTAATGATTTTTTTTTCTCGTTTAGTGTGTCAATTTAATGGACACTGTTATAACAAAGAATGGATCAAGAATTACTTAGAACCAGGAAGTAAGTTGGAAGTTTACATAAACACAGTTTACCAGCTTGAATGTTCATAATTTCACATCAAGAGTTTTGCTAGCCCAAAAGTGTGTTGTGCAACATGAACATGCAATATATCCTATTGTGGAAAATTCAACTCTCAGCAGGCAAGGGACTGGTTTTTACAATCTCAAGACCAACAGATAAAATAATTCTCTCAAAAATGAAAATCGAATTAAAAAATTCGAGACAAAAGGAAAAAATTGAGGTCAATCAAGAAAATTTTTTACCACCATCCACATTCCTAATGTGTTGAAAATGCTCCTGCATCAAATATGACAGACTTTGGAACAGTTCCATTTTTTCCACTGTATTTTCACATATGTAACATGTTTGACACGCCTCCATTAAACGTTCCATTTGATACTCAATGATTGCTTCACAATTTTGGATCAGGTTTGAATAAAAACTGCACCTGGACAACTTGTCATCAACTGAAAACTTATACCTTACTAAAAAAGCACATGTTGCTATGGATGGGCGGGGTATCTGGATCCCGATCCCGATCACCAGATGTCTGCCTAAATTTTTGGATCTGGATCTGATCCCGATCGTTAAACCAGATTTCTTGGATCCGGATCCAATCAGGATCTGCTGAACCAAATTCTTTAAGATCCGGATCTACTGCTGTCAATAATTAAGATACAGTCATAATCGGATCTTTATTCATTATTATTCACATAAAATTTTGCACTAATTTCAAGCCAATGGTAGCAAAATTATACTTGAAAAACGGTAACTCTTCAACAGGTTCACCCTTCAAACAAGATTAGGTAGGGTAGTAAATTTGACCAGCACCATTGAATAATTGTTCAGAGGGACACTTTGTTGAGGCAACCTTTTCCCACTACTCGGGGCTTCAGTAAAAGTTAGGCTCGGTCCGGGACTTGAACCCAGGACCTTGCAGCTACTGTCCACACGCTCTAACCAACCGAACTAACCGAGCAACAGGAAAGGCGCTCTTTTTGCAACAATACGTAGTTGAGGTGGCTGCTTTGGCCACTCTCAACATCCCTCGGCCATCGAGTTTGACAAACCGTCAAGGGCCACCATTGTTAAGGAGACCTCTTCCCGCTACTCGGGGCTTCAGTAAAAGTTAGGCTCAGTCTGGGACTTGAACCCAGGACTTTGCCGCTACCATCCGCACGCTCTAATCATCTGAGCCGACCGAGCAGCGGGAAAGGCGCTCTCTTTTTGCAACAATTCGTAGTCGAGGTGGCTGCTTTGCCCACTCTCAACAACTTGTTGCTGGTGCTGACTCGAGTTTACTTTCTGCCTGAATCAATTGTCCAAAGATGTTTGAGATTTAAGTTCATGCTTCCATTTGGTTTTTGAATTGCTAGGTTCACTTTTTTGGCCATCTTTAAACAAAAACACAAAAATTAATTCTTTAACATAATTATACTAATTTGTTCTACAATTACTTCTATTTCATTACCTTTTTTTTATTTGGCCCACAACTCCTTATATATGGCCGCATGTTTCCTCTCCAAATGTTTTCACTGACTAGACTAATCAAGGAGGGTATGAGGGGGGAACTAACTCTATCTGAAGTCCTTAAAATTGACCACTTGTTGCCTAATTTTGGGTCAAAATGACGTGTTTAGTGGACATTTAGCTAACACTACCCCCAAAATTTTCAATTAAACCCCTACCTGAAAAATTTGACTTTTTCAGCTTTGTCTCTGACGTGCAGTACCACAACCCGTTCTGGATAACTGTATCCTGCATTTATTGCACTTTGCCTTTTCTTCATCATCTGGGGACACTGTTGAGTAGTCCAACACGCTGTTAGTGAAAGAAGAACTTGAATCCATAATTTCTGAACAAAGTTTCCATTTATATTCATTTCTTTTCTGATGAGACCAATGTTATTCTAAACATGGATACAATTTAATGAATGAAAATTACTAATTAGTACAAGTGAACTATTCCAATTAACCAACACCTCAATCATTAATAATCTATTAGTCTATTGACACCAATGAATATAATTCACACAACTCAATTTAAGAGAAATTAGACATAATACATAGTCCCTCAAGATCTGGATCCCAAATAGGGATCCACTGAACCAAATTTTTTTGGATACGGATCCATCAAACCAATATTTTCAAGATCCGGATCTGGATCTGCTGTCATCAAAAAAGTCGGCCCATCCCTACCTATTGCATGACCCTTGCTTTCGTGCATGACACTGCATGTTGTCCTACATAGTTTTATAGGTCTGTTCGGGGGGGGGGTACAAAAAAGATACCTCTGAACAAACCATGTGCATCAAAGTTTGCCGCCTTAAGTGTGTGGGGCAATACAGGGGGTGTAGAAAGTATAGCTGACACTCTGAAAATGTATAAATGCAGGATGATACAAGGGGTGTAGAATGTATGGACGACCATCATATACAACTCAAATTTGATTGTGTACAAAGTTTTTTGTTTGGTGTAGAAAGTATACACCAAGCTCCAAACTACGTTCAACCAAGCATAAAAAATGTTAGAATGATGAAATGATAATTATGGTCGAATTAAATACTTTTATTAATTACTTCATGAACCATTTTTCTGCACATTACCATACAGATTGTTTTACTTTCATGACATTGGGAATTAATGTAGTGAAGTAAGGTATGTTTCCATTTCCTAAAAAAAGTAATTTCCTAAAATTGGAAAACACTGCAGTTGCCTTGATACAGTAGGACCATGCAGTAGAAATAGCTATTAGTGAAGCATCTTCATCAAATCACGATTCTCGTTTTTGTAAGGGCATATCTTACAATGATTTGAGCTCTCCTTGAACCAATCCTTCTATTCCACATTTAAGCTTATAACTTCCTAAAATGGAAAAATGCAAATCATTACATTAAATCCGTTTCACCTTCACTTCTGTCATCAGTGGGTGAAAAGCCTTGCCATGTCACCAAAACATGATGCCATGGCGCCTTGGATGATATCGTGAGGTCTGGCACTAACGTGATGGCTTTCCCCTAATTTAACCCAGTGTGTACCGACTATAGAAGGAGATATAGGTACTGTAGTGCTGCTCTCGGGCTACTACTGTAGGGACAATGCCACTAGGTTAGGGGTGAACAATATTGTTCCAGTCGATGCAGACAATGGACAGGGCCACCTGTGAGATGGCCTAGGCATTTGGATCATGATTGTTAACCAAAATACCCCTGGTTGACCTGACCTCAGGGACGGGGTATTGTTGATAAATAGGGGGAAAGCTATGGAGGAGAACCTACTTAAAGGGGAATGCCGTTAACTACCCCCTAACATTAATATACCAAATACTTACCTAGTCCGTCAGGAGAGATGGCTATGGTAATGATAGGGGGAAAATGGATCACTAGGGATGGCAGAGCTGGATTGAGGAATCGGTCAACTCGGACGGGAATCGGCTAGAAGGAGCTATTAAACCAACGTCCAATAGATGAGTTTATTTAGGTGACAATGGACAGAAGTATTCCTGCAGCCTTATCTCTGCTGCACGGGGCATGTCTGCACATGGGCACTTGGCCAGTTGGAATACGTTCAGCACTGAAGCCAACTTAGTGCCTGTGCAAAACATATGAACATCTTTAGCTAAATTTGCATTGGCAAGAGTGACACTCGATTTGTTGAAACAAAAGGCATGTGATGTGACTAAAACAACTGTGAGCAAGCAGTGCCCTTTGAGTTACTCACACTAGCCGGGTATACTGTAGACAGACAAAATGCATGAACAAAAAAGTAGACAAAATTTACAAAAAATAAATAACAAAATGATCAAAATAATAAAGCATCAACATGAACAGAATCGTGTGACATTTCTGATTTGATCAGCATATGACACTTCCATGGTCAATCGAATCATCTTCATTGCTAGATATGAGCAAAAATACATAATTGACATATTTGTTTCATAAGCAACACTTTTTTGTTTGTGGATGCTCTTTTTTTTGAAGACCATCTTGGGGTGCAAAAAAATAAAGAGAGAAACCGATTTAACAACCAACTTTAGGTTTACAGCTTCCAAATTATAATGAATCAGGGTGAATCAAATTCTGACAAGTTATATAATTCCATACATGACTTGTCCTGTGTGCACCTACAGTAAGTCTTATGCTCCAAAATTTTTCAAAAATTGATACTAATCAGTAAGTCAGCTGTTGAAAATAGTCTGGAATATTTCATTTCAAAAGTTTTGTAGTTGTCGTGCATGTCTTTCCTTTGCGAATTAGAGAAACATATGTTTGAACTAGTTAGAACTACTCCTGGGCTAAGCCTCAGATGTGGTGCTACAGTTTGTCCCCAGACCTGCAACAGCAAGACACACATACCTTTTAATGGGGCTTCATAACAGTTCATCGTAGACTCCTAGGGGAAAATCTAAACCCTTGGGAAGGAAAGATAATTGAAGGATCCCTGGAGTAGCCTTTCTTCTGGTCGACATCGAGAAAAGATGTGTGCTTGGGTCTAGAGCCAATTAAATAAATAAACAATTACCATCAAGAAGGCGGACACATGACTAAAGAAGTATGTAAATTAAGGACCAGTTTGGTGGGTAGAGGTTTATTAGTGGATGCTGGCATATAAACCAAAAATAATATTAAAAGATATGATATGAATGATAGAATGAATTTATCATCATTTTTTTTCTTTCTACTTCACTCTGTTGCTATGCAAATTATCTGGGCCACCAGTGGTCCATTTATCAATTTATATTTTGACTTCCCAATCCCGACTCTGACATCTACAGGATGCCCAACATCCCTCCCTGGTTTAAACCGACCTACTCACACCATGGCTTTGTAGGATCTTGGGAGACTTTGGCCATGTTAGACCCATTTTTCATTCACCTACCATCCACTTTTTGTTGGAGCTGGTTAAATTTTTCGACTAGTTGTACCATCTCATTTGAAATTTTTAACAATAGAGACTCATTTTTACTTTTTTGGGTTTGAGCCCCAGAGGCTTTCTGAGCTGTAATCTCCTCTATTTCAGGTGAATCACTTCTAGACCCTTGGGATCGTGCTGGCAATTAATTACCTGAACTTTGATACAGCTCTCTGAATATTTGTCTCTGGCTTTGTTGAAAACCATATGACTGATTTCTAGTAACTACCACAACTTCAGGATACTGCTCACTCAGCATGCCTACCTCAATGATTACAATCAGATCCTGCTGAGTACCTTTTGGTCACTATTTTTGAGAGGCAATTCGATATCTTTTTTTGATATCACAAACTTCTACTGCTAAGTCATACCATGCTTTAAAAGTATGCTCAGAATTTTCCAGTTTAGACTGAAAAATGAGATCACTCTTATAGAAGAATGTATCAACAATCAGTCTTTGCTTTGACTGATAATCTAAATCACCTTTTGCCCATTCCACTAACATACTAACTCTTTTTAAAAAATCCACGTCTGTTTGTTGGGTTTTTGTTGGATCTCAAATAACTCTCTTGTAAGCATTTTCAGGTAACACTCCGGAGCAAAGACATTGATTATTGCTCTCCTGGCATCCTTATAGGTCGTGCTGTCACTTGCAACAGCCTTTGGCCTCCCTTAGAAAGCCTCAGCAGTGCTTTATACTTTGCTGATTCAGGTGTATCACTATGAAGTTCCCCTTCTAATGCTCCTAAGAAGCTAAGCACCTGCTTATTCAATATACCTTTTACGAAAAGTTTGGATAACACACCTTTAATGATGTTTCTTCCAGTCATTCCTTGTGTTGAATTAGTTGCTGGCATTTCCCATTGATCATAAGCTGCAATGAGAATATGATCAATGTCAGAGCTTAATGATCCCAACATTATCGGATTCAGATTTTGTGGAGGTGGCACACCCCCTCGATTTGATGGTAAATTGTCTTTGTCAAATCTGTAGCCTCCATAGGGAAAACATGCCGATTCATTTCGTCTAAGACTACTTGATTCAATAATATTTCCTCTACCATAGTAGACTACTCTGGTTCAAATTGAAAGCTGCTGAGCTAGTTGGTTCTGATTCTGACAGCCTACTGGTTGATTAGTTCCCTCGAATCAAACTTCTCTAGCTGGACCTCTCCAACTTCTGGGCTCAAAATTCAGTCGCTGTCCTTCATAGAGTTCTTTCCTATCACTAGGGCCTGCTTTGGCATTTGTTTCTGCTAAGGGACAGTCGTCTCTTTCTGCAACCCTATGACATGGTCTAACCTGTCTATCCAGCACCTGTCAGGGTTTTTAGCTTCCCTTTGGTTGTCTTCTTCAGCCCCATTCGTGATGGTGTCCAATAAGGCTTTGACTGTTCCTCTCAATTTGTGGAGCTGCATTCCCATTTATCCATTGGACAACCTTTAAGCTCTTTCCACTTCTTGGGGTTTCTCTTAGTCATGTCAGATGCACTCTAACTGTTGCCATTTTGTTTTGGGGTCCGAATCATTCAAATATCGTCGATTTTAGGTTGTGACAATACCCTTTTTGGTCCTGCTAATTTGACATTTGGCGGTGATTCTTTCACATTTAGTGGTGGCAGGCCAATGGCAACCGGATTGGGATTCACCAGGCCTGCCTGTTGCGGATCTACGGTGATCCTTGGTGTGCACAGTATGGGCACACCCGCATCTTGAGGCGTGAGAGGCATTGCTTGCTGTTGCAATGACTGAAACCTCACAGGAGTCCGATTCAGGATCACTGGGTCGGGAGCAGCATGGTGTTGCTTATCTCCTTCTCCCAAGTTCACAAAGTTTTCAGCAGTTGATGCTCTGGGCAGTGATCTATTTAAAGTATTACCTCTTGCTATCTTTCCCTTTGGCATTCTGAATCCTGCTAACTTTCTGTAGAAACCTGCCAATAATGCAGATATGAGGTTTGGATTTTTGGTCTGCATGTTCTCTTGATGTCATTGGCTGATTGGTTATGTCATGCAATCAAATCTATTTTTCCCCTTTAATATTTTGTAAAATAAACTAATTTATGGATTTATTACTATTATAAAATAATATCACTGGAATGTATGATTATCACAAATTAAAAATATGTAAAAAAATTGAGCAAAAATGTGGCTAGTAATTTGCAAAGATTTTATGGTGGCTTTTGCACTGGTTAGTCAAAATGCAAATTTTGGAAGGCCAGCAGCACTAATAACTTGAATAATATTCTTTGATTTTGTGATTTTATATTTTTTAGGTTTTTTGTAATTTTATATTGTTTTTGGGATTTTGTGTTTGTTATGGAATGAGATGAAATATTATGCACAGATGGAAAGTTTTGGGCCAAAATTGTGCAGCTAGTTACTGCTGTTGCCAGCCCCCTCTAAAACCTCTTTGAGGTTTTCCTCAATAAGGGGCGTTGCCTCCTGGTTATCCTTGGCCTTAGTCTGACCATTGTTTCGGCCTCGATTTTGTCCTGCTTGATTCCAATCACATCTACCAAGTGGTTGAAAATTCGGATTGTGAAATTGCACAGTTGGGTCATGGTTTTGGGACTACCAATACCCATGGCCTCTGTGGGGATGCAGAGTGCTCCCTCAATAGCCTCCTCTTGGCTAACCTCTACCACACATGGGTCTGCCTTTGAATGGAGCAGGGTTGGCAAAGACATCATCTTTTCGTTGTTGCCTCCAAAATGCCCCCCTACTCTAGGAGTCCCTACACTGTGTATTTTGAGGTTGAAAAGTCGAATTTTGTGATTTTGAGGTTGAAAAGTCGAATTTTGTGATTTTGAGGTTGAAAAGTCGAATTTTGTGATTTAGAGGTTAATGATTGAGATTTCAAAGAATCAATTTTTTCTGAAAAAGTAGCCTGCTCTGTATAAGACCTCTGGCTGGTTGTAGTTGATGATTGGTGCCTCGACAGGTGTTGTTTCTTAGCCATGGATGGAAGCTTATGCACTTTGAACTAACCTGGGCTCCTTACCTCTGTGCGCTGAAACTTTCCAGGCTGTGATTGGCTTTTCACCCAGTGCCTTTTGCTTCATGCCCATTATGTTTAACCTCTGTGAACCCATGAATATATATTGGTTGAAAAATGCAATAGTACTCTGCGTTGATACCACTGCTTAATCTGATAGAGTGTGT